>CAUYSK010087369.1:0-16953 GCA_963575035.1 Avahi laniger | reverse complement strand
TAGTGTGAATTAATCAAATCAGGGTAATGGGGGTATCCATCACTTTAGGCATTTATCATTTCTTTATATTAGAAACATTCTAATTCCACTCTTCTAGTTATTTTAAAGTATACCCTAACTTATTATTGATTATAGTCACTTAGTTGTGGTATCAAATGTTCAATCTAACTACATTTTTTTCACCTATTAACTATCCTCAATTTATCCCCCATTCCTGCTACACTTCCCAGCCTCTAGTCACCATCGTGCTACTTTCTGTCTCCCTGAAATCAATTGTTTTTAAAATGTAGCTCCCATATATAAGTGAGAACATGTGAGTTTTGTCTTTCTGTGCTTGGCTTATTTAATTTAACATAATGTTCTCTAGTTCCATCCATGTTGTTGTAAGTAGCAGGATTTTATTCCTTTTGTGGCTATATAATATTACATTGTGTATTTGTACCAAAGTTTCTTTATCCATTCATACATTAATGAACACTTAAGTTGATTCCATATCTCGGGTATTGTGAATATTGTCACAATAAACATGGGACTGTAGGTGTATTTTTGATACACTGAAATTCCCCTTTTTAGAAATATGACTAGCAAGGGGATTGCAAATTTTTAGTTTTCTGAAGAACCTCTATACTTTTCTGCATAGTGGTTGTACTAAGTTACAATCCTGACAACAGCATGCAAGAGTTTTCCTTTCTCCATATCTTCTCTGACATTTATTATTGTCTGTCTTTTTGACAAAAGCCATTTTAACTGGGGTGAGATGGTATCTCATTGTAGTTTTTATTTGCATTTCTCTGATGACTAATGATGTTGAATATTTTTTTCATATACCTGTAGGACATTTGTATGTCTTCTTTTGAGAAATGTCTATTCAGATATTTTGCTCATTTTTAATTATTTAATTTTTTTCTACTGAGTTGTTAGAGCTTCTTGCATATTCTAGTTATTAATCCATTAACAGATGGATATTTTGCAAATATCTTCTACCATACTGTGGGTTTTCTCTTCATTTTGTTTATTGTTTCCTTTGCTGCACAGAAGCTTTTTAACTTGATGGGATCCCATTTGTCCAATTTTGCCTTGGTTGCCTGTACTTTGGGGATATTACTCAAGAAGCCCTTGCCCACACCAAAGTTGTGAAGCACTTCCCCAAAGATTTCTCTAAGTAATTCCATAGTTTCAGGTCTTACATTTAAGTCTTTAATCAATGTTTATTTCATTTCCATATATGGAGAGAGATAAGGGCCTAGTTTCATTCTTCTACATATAGACATCCAGTTTTCCCAGCACCATTTGTTGAAGAGACTGACCTTTCCTTACAGCAGGTTCTTGGCACCTTTCTTGAAAGTAAGTTCACTATAGATGCATAGATTTATTTCTGGGTTCTCTATTTTGTTCTATTGGTCTATGTGTTTGTTTTTATGCCTGTACTATGCCGTACTATGCTGTACAGCTGTATACTACAGCTCTGTAGTATAATTTGAAGTCAGGTAAGGTGATTCCTTCAATTCCCTCCACCCCCAACCCCAGGGTGGCTTTGTCCATTCTAGGTCTCTTTTGGTGCCATACAATTTTTTGGATTGTTTTTTCTATTTCTGTGAAGAATGTCATTGATATTTTTATGGAGATTGCATTGAATGTGGACATTGCTTTGGGTCATAGGAATATTTTAACACTGTGGATTTTTCAATCCATGAGCATGGAATATCTTTTCTTTTTTGTGTCCTTTTCAATTTCTTTTATTAATGTTTTGTAATTTTAATTGTAAAGATCTTTAACTTCTTTGGTTTAAGTTTATTTCTAGGTATTTTATTTTATTCGTAGCTGTGGTAAGTGGGATTTTTAATTTATTTTTCAGATTAATTGCTATTGAAATATAGAAATGCTATTTATGTTTATGTTGATTTTGTATCCTAAAACTTTACAGAATTTTTTTTATCAGTTCTAATAGTTTCTTTGTGGAATTTTGTCTATTTTTAATAGATATTTGCTTTTTTGTTATATACTTGTTTGAGTTCCTTATATATTTTGGCCATTAACCCATCAGATGTATAATTTGTAAGTATTTTCTATCATTAATATGTTGTTTCATCATTCCATTGATTGTACCAGGTGATGTGTAGAAGCTTTTAATTTGAAGTAATCATATTTGTCTATTTTTCTTGCATTGCCTGAGATTTTGAGGGTAAATCCCAAAATCATAGTCCATATCAATGTCATGGGGCTTTCCTATGTTTTCTTGTATTAATCTCAAAGTTTTAGGCCTTACACATAAGTCTTTAATCCATTTTGAGTTGATTTTTTACATATGGTATTAGATGAGGATCTCATTCCATTGTTCTATATGTGGATATTCTATTGTACCAGCACCACTTATGGAAGAGATTGTTCTTTCTTTATCGTTTGTCCTTGTCAACTTTATCTAAAATCAATTAACTGTAAATGTGTGTATTTATTTTTTGAGTTCTCTATTTTGCTACATTGGCCCATGTGTCAGTTTTTGTACTAGTATTACACTTTTTTTGGTTACTACAGCTTTGTGATATATCTTACAGTCAGATAGTGTGATACTTTCCATTTTGTTCTTTTTCTTCAATTGCTTTAGTCATTCAGGCTCTTTTTAGTACAATATGGATTTTAGATTTTTTAAAAATTTCTTTGAATTGTGGCCTTTTAGGTCCTTGAATTTGGCCTGTAATCCAAATGTTACAGAACAAATCCAAGAATTTGGATTCAGTCAAAAGGACACACTTGAAGACCTGGAGGGCCATGGTGGTCTTGGGGCCACAGGTTTCCCACCTCTGGCTAAGGAAAAGTTGTAGAAATGGGAAAATAAATTCTGTGAAGAATGTCATTGTTGTTTTGATATGAGATTGCATTGAATCTGTAGATCATATTGTGTGGTATAGACATTTAAAAAATATTAATTATGCATCCATAAGGGACATTTTTCCATTGTCTTCTTAAATTTATTATCTCAATGTAGAGATCATTCATGTTTTTGGTTAAATGTATTTCTAAGGATCTTTTTTTATAGCTGTTGTATATGGGATTGTTTTTTTTTAATTTTTTTTCAGAGTTCATTGTTAGTATATAAAAATGGTACTGGCTTTTTCATGTTTATTTTACATGTTTATTAGTTCTAACAGGTTTTCTGTGGAGTATTTAGGGTTCTCTGTATATACAATTATATCAACTGAAAACAGGGACAAATTAACTTTTTCCTTTCCCTTATGAATCACCTTTCATTTGGTTCTCTAATTTCTCTGGCTTGCACATTTAGTACTATGTTGAATAAGAGTGGTGAAAATGGGCATCTTTGTTGTATTCCATGAAAAAAATCTTACAGCTTTTCCCTATTTAGTATGATGGTAGCTTCGCATTTGTCATATAAGGCTTTTATTAGATTTAGGTACAGTGTTTCTGTACTTAACTTGTGTTGGGAGTGTGTATTATGAAGGGATGTAGAATTTTTTTCCTGGGCTCTGTTATCCTGATAAGAATCTGGGAAGATGCATCCATACTTAGAGGAGACCATGAGGGCACTGCATCTAACAATCTGTGGACATGACCTGCTTATGATGTCTACTGTGAATGTCTGACTTCCCAGGTATAATTAAGGCCCAGAGATTGTCTTCTGCTTTGTTCATTGAATTATACCATACTTGTTTTCAGAGAGGAAACATGCCTCATGGAGAGTGGGCAAAATATCCCTTGAGAAGACATAAGAAAATAATAAAATACTTGTCTATATACTGTTATTAAATAATTTTATCTTTTTGTTACATGGCTTGTAATATGTACTGCATATTAACAACGTGAATCAGTCTTATTGTTACAAAATAATTATACATACTGTAGGGACCATCCCTGGGCAAAATTGGCTTAAGCCCAGAGTCAGTGAAAACTGGGTGTGCTCTCCTTGGGGCCAGAGGACAATAGGTCGGCACATGGCCTATTGAACAAACAGAACTATTCCTCATGACAGACAGCTTTACGACAGATAACCAAGCGCCTGAGGTCTTGCAAACAAGCCAAGGCATCTCATTGTCCTGCATATGTCTCATTGTCCTGCATATGGTAATGAGATAAAGAAATAGATAAGAAGTTGGATGCATATGTCTGCTTCCCTTAAGCAATCATGTGGAAGAAATAAAAATGAGTTTTCCTCAAGGCGCCCAAGGTAGCACGTACCAAGAAGTAACTGCCGGACATAGAAAAAGTACATAATAAAGTGACTGGTGGAATTTTTTTCACTGCAGTCTTGTACGTCTTGTGTGTGTGTCTGTGTGTTTCTTTCTGTGTCCATCCCCCGTTCTGCAATCCGGGCCGTGACAGATACAGACCTTTGGAATAGGACAGAGATCCCAGATATAATGCCATCTTCATATTGTCATCTAATATTTGACAAAGCAGTCAAAAATATACATTGGGGAAAAGAATCTCTATTGATTAAGTGATGCTGGAAAAACTGGATATCCACATGCAGAAGACTGAAATTAGATCCCCACCTCTCAGCTCTCACAAAATTCAACTCAGGATGGATAACAGACTTCAACCTAAGACATGAAACCTTAAGAATTCTGGAAGAAAATGTTGGGGAGACTCTTTTAGATATTGGCCTAGGTAAAGAATTTGTGAAGAAGACCCCCAAAGCAATCGCAGCAGCAACAAAAATAAACAAATGGGACCTGATCAAATTAAAAAGCTTATGCACAGCTAAGAAAACTATCATTAGAGCGAATAGACAACCTACAGAATGGGAGAAAACATTTGCTTTCTACACATCCAATAAAGGGCTGATAACAAGAATCTATATAGAACTTAAGGAAATCAACAAGAAAAAAGTCAAACAACCCTATCAATAAATGGGCAAAGCACCTGAAAAGAAAATTTTCAGAAGAAGACAGACTAATGGCCAGCAAACATATAAAAAAGTGCTCAACATCTCTAATCATTAGGGAAATGCAAATCAAAACTACAATGAGATATCATCTAACTCCAATAATAATAGCCTCTATCAAAAAGTCCCAAAATAGGCCGGGCACAGTGGCTCATGCCTGTAATCCTAGCACTCTGGGAGGCCGAAGCAGGCAGATTGTTTGAGCTCAGGAGTTCGAAACCAGCCTGAGCAAGAGCGAGACCTCCCTCTCTACTAAAAATAGAAAGAAATTAATCATACAACTAAAAATATATAGAAAAAATTAGCTGGGCATGGTGGCACATGCCTGTAATTCCAGCTACTCAGAAGGCTAAGGCAGGAGGATTGCTTGAGCCCAGGAGACTGAGGCTGCTGTGAGCTAGGCTGCCGCCATGGCACTCTAGCCCAGGCAACACAGTGAGACTCTGTCTCAAAAGAAAAAAAAAAAAAAGTCCCAAAATAACAAATGCTGGCATGGATGTGGAGAGATTGGAACACTCTTACCCTGTGGGTGGGACTGCAAATTAGTACAACCCCTGGGGAAAGTAATTTGGAGACACCTCAAAGAGCTAAAAATAGAAATAGCATTTAATCCAGCAATCCCACTACCAGGCATCAATCTAAAGGAAAAAAAGACATTGTATAATAAAAGTATTTACACTCGAATGTTTATAGTAGCACAATTTACAATTGCAAAGATGTGGAAACAGCCTAATGCCCATCAATATATGAGTGGATTGATAAAATGAGATATATGTATACCATGGAATACTACTCAACTATAAAATCAATGGTGATCTAGCACTTCTTACATTATCCTGGGTAGAGATTGAGCCCATCCTTCGAAGTAAGGTATCACAAGGAGGAAAAAACATGCACCATATGTACTCGCCATCAAATTGGTATTAATTTATCAGCACTAAGGTGCTCATATGGTAGTAATACTGGGTATCAGTCAGGTGGGGGGTAGAGGGGTGGGGAGTAGAGAGATTTGGGGGAGTAAATCCACAGCTAATGGAAACAGGGCACACTGTATGGGGGAAGGACACACTTGTAGCACTGGCTTGGGCAATGCAAATACATTTCATGTAACCAAAATATTTGTACCCCTATAATATCCTGAACTTTAAAAAAAAATGATATCATATAACTTTATAAACCCAATTTTTTTAACCTAGTTAATGTGAAAAAAATTACACAATTTAGAAAATCTAAGCACCAAACCTGTGATGCATTAGTGTTTCCCAGATAAAAGCAATATTCCCAGACACCAAAAGGTGTCCTTGAAATCTAGTTTACATTGCTACTAATAAAGCACAGATTAGAGTAATTACATTAAATTGGGAAATGGAGCTCCACAGATACAAAAAGTGCTCCATGGTATTGGCCTCTATTTGTCATTTAAAATGTGCTACTTTTCCAAAATTTATGACCCAGAGAACTTAAACCTTAGGAAAAAAATTTCCATCAATTTATAATATATAATTTTAGTGACAAAAGTTGTATAAAACTTGAAAATCAAAAGAATCAAATCAAATCAAAAATGGAGCATGCCCTTTTAATGCCACACTAGGGAATTATTTAAGAAAATTTACCCATGTTTGAATTTTCTTTTTATTATTCAGTTGGAACTCAAACATTTAAAATTTACATATTAAATTATAGATTTATACCTCATATAAAAAAGTAATCCCACAGGTTATGTTTGTATCAGCTAGTAGAAAATTAACTATTTAACATTGCAGTCTTACTTAGACATTCTTTTTCTTCAAAATGTCTATAGATAGAGACAGCTTCTCAATATGATTTTTCCCACCTTTACAATCTTAATTTTCCCTCAAGAATTAATGAATTAAATAATATCTGTGACGTGTTTATTTCTTAAAGAGTCATGTTTTTAACTACTTTAAAATTACATTTTGATAATAAAATAAAACTTCCGTGTCAAAGAGACTTGGGTTTCTATTCTTTCCAAGTCATCTTCCTTATTTCCTGATCATGGGAAAATCTACTTAATTTCTAAATCTCACTTTCCTCGTCATCATAAAGAAAATTATAAATATAAATAATGCACACAGCACAGGGTCTAGCACAATAGTCAGCACAAAATATATTACAGCAATTATAAATATTTTAACACTTCAAATTTCATATCTTAAATCATAGCAGCCCAAACTTCAAAGAACTTTATGTCACCTTCACAAAGTTTATCACATATATATGCTTTTGATAAGATTTTTTTTACAACTATTAGTTTTAAGCATAATAAATGTTTTCAGAAAAGTAAACTTCATAAGACTACCATAAATGGAACTTCAGGTAAAATTAACAGACAGAAGACCAAAATGAACACAGAAAATTTAAACAACATGATAGATCAATTGGATCTAACAGATATCTAAAGAACATTCCACTCAGCAATAGGAGAATAAATATTTCCATGAAGTACACATGAACATTCTCTGGGATAGACCATATGTTAGGCCACAAAACAAGTTTTGATACATTTTAAAAGACTGAAATTGTGCAATGATTCCTTTCTGATTGCAATAGAATGAAAATACAAATCAATAAAAAAAGCAAAGTGGAAAATACACAAATATGTGAAACTTAAACAATGCACTCTTAAACCACAAATGAATTAAAGAAGAAATCACAAAAGATATTATAAAATATCTTGAAAGAGATGAAAATGATAATATAACATACCAAAACCATAGGATTTAAGAGGGAGATTTATAGTTACAAACACTTATAATAAAAATGAAGAAAGACCTCAAATTAATAAATCTAACTTTGTACCTTAAGGAACTAGAAAAAGAATAAAAAGCTAAACCCAAAACTAGCCCAAGGAAGGAAATAATAAAGATTAAAACAGAAATAAACAAATTAGATAATATAAAAGTAATAGATATAATTAATAAAAGTAAAAGTTGGTTTTCCGAAACTTTCAATAAATTTGAGAAATTATTAGATAGATGGACTAAGAAAAAGAGAAGACTCAAATAACTGAAATCAGAAATGAAAGAGGAGACATTATTACTATTTCTACAAATATGAAAAAGATTACAAGAGGGTACTATCAGCAACGGTACCCCAGTTACATTTAACAACCTAGATTAAATGGACATATTTCCAGGGAAACACAACCTACCAAAACTGAATCATGAAAAAACAGAAAATCTCAGCAGACCTATAACTAATAAGGAGATTAAATCAGCAATCAAAAACCACCCAAAAAAGAAAAGCCCGGGACTAGATAGCATAACTGATAACTTTTCCCAAACATTTAAAGAAGAATTAACACTCATGGTCCTCAAAGTCTTCTGAAAAATTGAAGAGGAGAGAACACTTCAAAGCTCATTCTGTGAGGCTAGTATTAACCCGATACCAAAGCCAGATAAAGAAGCTACAAGAAAATAAATCTGCAGACCAACATCCTGAAGAACAAAATATTCATCAGCAAAGTACTATCAAACTAAATTCAATAGCAAATTAAAAAGATTATATACCATGTCCAAGTGGAATTTATTCCTGGAATGCAAGGATGGTTCAATATTCAAAAATCAATCAATGTAACATATTAACAGAATGAAGGGACAACTAAACCACAAGATCAGCTTGACTGATGCAAAAACGAATTTGACAACATGACAAGATTAAATACTATTTCATAAAAAATAATCAACTAACTAGAAGTAGAAGAAAGCTACCTTAGCATAGTAAAGATCATGTATGAAAAGCCCAGGTAACACCACACTCAGTGGTGAAAGACTGAAAACTTTTTAAGATTAGGAACAATAAAAGAATGGTTACTTTTTGCCGCTTGTATTAAATATAGTACTGGAAGAACTAGCCAGAGAAATTAGGCAAGAAAAAGAAAAAAAAGTCATCCAAATTGGACAAGAAAAGGTAAAATTATCTCTGTTCACAGAAAATATGATTTATAATTAAAAAGCCCTAAATATTTCACACAAAAAAACCTGTAGAACTAATGAACAAAGCAAAGTTGTAGTGTACGAAATGAATACCAAAAATGAGTTGCATTTTCCAAGATCAAGGCAGATTCAGAAAAAAAAAATTAGCTGCATTTCTATCTAATTACCATGAACAATCTAAACTGAAAACTATTCCATTTACAATAGAATGAAAATGAATAAGATAAAATACTTAGGAATAAACTAAACCAAGGTGGTGAAAGATTTCTACACTGAGAACTATAAAATGTTGCTGAAAGAAATTAAAAAGATGTCAATAAAATAAAAGCCATCTTGATTTCATAAACTTCAAAATTCAATATTGTTAAGATAACACTGCTATCCAGAGAGATCTACAGATTCAATGCAATCTCTACCAAAATCCCAATGATGATATTTTCCAGGTATTGAAAAGTCCATCCTAAAATTCATATAATATCTCAAGGAATCTTGTGTAGCCAAAAACAAACTTGGAAAAGATAAGTTATTGGTCTCACACTTTCCACTTTTAAAATATACTACAAATGTATAGTAGTCAAAAACAGTGTGGAATTGGCACAAAGACAGACATGTGACTAATAGAATAAGGAACCCAGAAATAAAGCCTCATGGATATGGTCAAATGACTTTTGATAAGGTTGCCCATATGATTCAGTAGGGAAAGAATAATCTTTTTTACTGTGTTGGAAAAAAATTGAATATCTACATGGAAAACAATGAAGTTGGATCCTTACCTTACAACATATAAAAAAGATGAACTCAAAATAGATTAAAGATCAAAGACCTAAATGTAAAACCTAAAATTATAAAACTCTTGAAAAAAATTATAGGAAAAAGCTTTATAACATTTGATTTGTCAACGTTTTCTTGGATATGACACCAAAGTCATAGGAACAAAAGAAAAAAAATAGACAAGTTGGATTTCAAAAAGTTTTTTAAATTTGTGCATAAGACACTATCAACAGAATAAAAAGGGAGATACAGCAACCTGCTGTCCTTGTGCTGAAGATCCCATATTTCTAACAGATGACTCTGTACATATGTTCTGTGCCCTTACATTCTCTGCAGTTCCAATCTCCTGCTCTTCTCTGAATTTTGTCAGGTGGCAGAAATATTTCTGTGGCCCTGTGGACTAATTGTGTCTCTCCAAAACTCCTATTTTAAAGCCACAACCCCAAATGTGACTATATTTGAAGATAGGGCCTATAAAGAGCTGATAAAGGTTAAACGAGATGATGCAGGTGGGGCCCTAATCCAATAGGGTTAGTACCCTTGCAAGAAGAGGAGAAGACACCAGAACTGCCTCTTTCTCAGCACACAAAAAAGGAGGTCTTGTGAGCACACAGCGAGGTGTTGGCCATCTGCAAGCCAGCAAGAGAGCCCTCACCAGAAATCGAACCCTGCCAAACCTTGATCTGCGAGAAAACACCTTTCTGCTGTTTAAGCCATCCACTGTATTGCATTTTGTTATGGCAGCCTGAACAGACTAGTACATGGTACATAGGGTCCCCTGACCTGACATTATTCTTTTTCTCATGTATATACCACAAAAGAAAATCAAACTCAAAACATTTCTAAATTGAAACTATCTTTCATGGTGCTCCCTAAGCCCATGTGCATGGAGATCTAGGGAGAAACAGACCCTTTATCCTGTATTTCTGCTTGAAACTTGTATGAGAGATCTTTGTGTTTTCCCAGAGTTTGTCCTGATGCAATATCAAAGCCTCTTTTAAAACTGATTACATACTTCTTTGAGGCTGTGATATTATTCCTCAGTCACAGTTTTTGCTCATTTAACGTATCCTAGAGTAACTGCATTCCTTGATCTGCTCACAAAGGTTCTCCAGTTTTTGTGAAAGGATCTAATTCCTAGATACACAAGACATTTCAGGCAAAGGCTTGAATATACCCACATAACACACACACACACACACACACACACACACACACACACACCCTTTGAGCTTATGCTGATTTTGTTTAATTTCTATTTCTTTACATTAGTTAGGAACTCTTATTTCCCATGTAGTTAGTTCACCAGACACAATCTATTTATTGATAAATTATATCACTTCTCCCCAATAATTGAATCTGAGTCTCTGAAGTCTTCATTGATGTAGTTTTCCCATAGGGCTGTCTAGTCGAGACAGATGGTAGTAGGTCAGCCTGTGGATATGTGGTAGTCAATAAGTCACCAGGGGCTGGTCTTCTGTACTAGGTTGTTTTCTTTTGCTTTCTAAATTTACTATAAGCAAAGTGTAGCAGGCAATTAAGAACATTTGGTTGAAATAATATGGTTGTGGCCCTTTAGAAAACTTTTAAACAAAACACAACAATCTGCAAGGTAGTTATTAAACAAATCATTCCTCCAAGTATGCCAGATGAGGTGATCACTTGCTCTTAAAGTGGGACCCTAATAAAACCTACCAAAGAGTCTGAAGCCTGCACTGTAGAACCACACTTTGCCTATTTGGAATGGAATTTCTAGCCTATAAGGATTCTGATCCCTATTAAGATGCTACTTACAATCTATTCAAAGGCAGTGCCATTCAAAGTGGGATCCTTGTTCAATTTAATTTCCCCTTTTTGTGTGAGTCTGCATGTTAAGTCCAAATTCCCTGAGCCTATAGTCACCTTTGGGCCTTCTAGACAAGACTGATGCTAGAAGTGAAAGCGGCCATAATCTTTTCTATTCAGGAACCCACTCTTGCTATGCTTGGTTCCCAAAGAATCTATAGAAAAGGAATATGCCAAGCAAATACGTACCTTTTATTCTTGTAAGAAAGACCTCCTTCCAAAAATCCTTAAATTATTACCACTTCTTATTAAGGAGACTGGAAAATGGCATAAACTCAATAACACCTGGCCTTCATGGCCTAGAAGCTAGACAGCCTTAAGCAGTTGACCCTATACACACCACTTCTTTACCATAGTTTTCACCCTTACCTGCAAAAGGTAACTAGTTACTCCAATTCTGTGAAGATAAAAATAATGAATTCTCTATAATAAAAGAATTTAAGCCATTTACATCCAGCACTCTGAAGTTTCATCCTCTGAAATCATTAGCCAGAGAAGTTGCAGACCACAGAGCCATGTGGAGAATTCATTAAAAACACTGGCGCAAGGCTTCTTTTCAAAGCTATAAACCAACACCTCAACACTGTGTCTATTTTACTATTTTTCTCTTTATTACATTTCTGTTTCCTAGAGAGAATGAGAGAGAGGGCTGCAGAAACAACACCTATGCTAGAAGTTAAGTTACAAAGTATTTTTGACAATATTTTGTTATTATAATAAATTTTAATCAGTTGTACTTATTTTTTTCTTTTCCCCCAACACCCACTTTAGTTCTCAGCATACATTAGGCTCTAAGTAAAACAGTAGGGAGTGAATGAATACATTCCTCACAAAGTATGGAATGTCTGCTAATTTATGGTTAATAAACTTGAATTATTTTACATTCACTTCTATTAGAATTATTTTTCAAAATTTTTATTCAATGCTCCTAGCCCATTAGTAGAATGAATGAATGAATAATAATAACAATAATATAAAAATAGTATTTAACAATTCAAATATTTTTAATGCCTACCTTTGCTGGATTTACATTCTGATGATAGAGACAAGCATTGAGCAAATTAATAAATAAATACCTAATCAAATGATGATGTCAATTAGTGGAAAGAAATCTATGAAGAAAAATGAAGTAGAGTGAAGGATAGAGAGAATGTGTGTATGCCATTTTCCATAGGATAGGGAGGGACAATAACAGAGCAGACACTTGGGGTAGAGAAGGAGTCATGGGCATAGCTGGAGAACGCAGGGTAGGCAGTCTTGAAATCTTTAGTAAACAATCATAATGTATACACATGTCTTAATTAAGAAACTTCATTTAATGTGCTCTTAGAGCAGATGTTAGTTAAACAAAGGCATTTTAAGATAAATTTAAAAAGTCACTACAAATTTGTTCATCACTGGTCAAGATTAACAATATATCGTACATATGCGGTAAACAGTACCAAAACCTAAAATCTGTATATTCTTATAAAGTAACTGTACCATTTACTGAGCATAGGTTATAATGTACATCCTGAGGAGAGTTTTGGAGTCAGACAAATGTGAGCTCAAATCCAAGCGAATTAAGTGCAAGTAACTCACTTTGGATTCAGTTTCCTTGCCTGTAAAGCAAGGGAAATGATCTCTACCTGTAATAGGCTGTTTGTTCATTCATTTATTCACTTATTCATTTGTTCAATTATCCAATGCGTAATTATTAATTGCTTACAGTATGCCAAGCATCATCTGGCCATGCGGATACAGGGATGGTATCATAGACTTTGTGAAGAGACCACCAGGAAATTATTAAGCAAAGAAATTTGTAATGTGTCAGTTGTTAGTGAGCATTAAAAAGAAAAATAAAAAGGATAAGAGAAAGTATGTGGGGCGTTCTACTATTCACAATAATGTTGTTAGGAAAGTCTGTCTTGTAGGATGAGAGAAATTTAAAAAGTAATGGGAGAGCCACCATTGTGGAACCATCTAAGAACAAGTGTTCCAAGTACAAGGACATAAACTCAAAGGCCCCATGATGGATCCAGCAAGGAGGCAGGTGTGGCTACAGCAATGCGTGTGAGGCGGTAAGTGACAGAGGCAAGGGCAGACAGGTAAGCTGGAGACACGATTTAGAGGCATGCGAACTATGATGAGAATTTTGAATCTAATTCTGAGAGACATTAGAAATCATTAGAAAAATGACGCGATAAGAACTGAGTTTTAACCAGAGCGCTCTGGTGTTAGAACAAACCCTGGCAGTGGCAAGGTTAGAGGCAGGGACCAGACGGAAGTACTGCTTTATTCCAGAGCATACTGACTTCTACAAGGTTGGGGACAGAGGAGGTGGTAAGAAGTGGTCAGATTATGGATATAATTCAAAAGTAGAATTAGCAGGATTTGCTGATGTGATTTGTGTGAGAAAGGAATGAAGAATGACTCCAAGGCATACAGTCTGTCTCAGGCTGAATGAATGGCCTCCCAGATACGTCCTAATCCCAGGAACCTGTGAATGTCACTTTATATGGCAAAAGGGATTTTGCAGACAAGATTAAGTTAATGACCTTGAAATGGGGAGATTATTCTAGATTATCAGGGCAGGGCCAATATAACGAGAAAAGTTCTTTTAAGGGGAACTCAGGAGCAAGCAGAGAGAGGATGAAGCCGTGTGGTGACGGGAGCAGAGGGAAAATGCCATGTGCAGTGGGGCCAGCGGCCGGGAATGAAGAAACGCTTCAGAAGCTGGAAAAGCCGAGGGAATGCTCCAGAGCTGCCAGTAGAAACCACCCCTGCCATCACCTCGAGTACAGCCTAATAAAATTAATTTCAGACTTTTGATGTTCCGGTCTGCAAGAAAATAAATTTGTGCTGTTTTAAGCCATAAAATTTGTGGCAATTTGGATACAGCAGCAATAGGAAACTAATACATGGTTTAAGCAACTGAATGAACAGAGATAGAGGAAGACCAGAAGGAGCAGGTTTAGACCTATGTGTGCAAATCAGGGTGTCTGGACTTGAACATGATAGGTTTGAGATAACTTTTAGATATCAAAGTGGAGATGTCAAGTAGGTTGAAGGATACATAAATCTACAATACAGGAGAATGCTCCTACCTGGAGAAATAAAATTGAAAGTAATCAGCATATATGTTTGGTATTTAATCCATGAGCCTGAGGAAAATTGCCTAGGCTATAAGCATAATTGGAAAAAATAAATCAAAATACTAAAATCAGAAGTTCTTCAGTATTTAAATACAAAAAATTCAGAATAATGCAGAAAAGCAGTAGCCAAAGAAGTAAGGAGAAGACTAAATTCTAGGGTTTTGAAGGCCAAATGGAGAAAGTATTTCAAGGAAAAGTTTATAATTAGCTGCGCCAAATGCTGCTGATAAAATAGAGAGGACCAACAATTCACTGTTAAATTTAGCAAAATGGTGTTCACTGATAACTTTGATGAGAGCTAAAATTGTGTAACTTTAATGAGAGTTGTTTTGGAGGAAGTAGGGAGCAAAGCTGAGTGTGCTCAGAAGAACATAGGTGAAGTAAAATGGAGGCACTAGTCAGAGTACAGTACCCTTGAGTATGCAGAAGGGAATGGATTCCAACGAGCAAGTCAAAGAATGGCCCTTAGGTAAGAACGTGGGTAGTCCATATAGTGTAGTGAGGATTAATGAGCTCATACAAGCAAAATGTTCACATCTTTGCACAAAATAGTTGCTCAATGAAATGTAGGTATTATTATTATTATTAACATAAAAATCTTTCCCACAATCTTATGAATTATGTTAGTGTAATATCTATTTTACAGAAGAATAAAGTGATTTCTAAATGTATTAAATGAATTTCGCAGGTGTACTATTCTACCTCACTTTCCAGTATACCTGACATTATGAGAAAAGTAGCATAATGAAAAAACTGCTAGTTATAAAAGAGAGAGGACTTGGATTTGAGACAATTTTCTGTCAGTTACCAATACTTTGGTTTAAAAAATTCAATTACGACATCAGTTCTTCATGTATAAAATAGTGCTAATGATACTTCCCCTGAGAACATTAAGTAAGATCCCATATGTTAAAAATTTTTATAAACTGCATGACATTTTCAAAAGGGTACCACAAAACTGGGACAGATCTTTTTTTCCCTTTTGGAGAAATAATCTTAGAGAAAATGAATCTGCAGTTTGACTTATATTGAAGACTGAGCACTGGCAGACAGATGAAGGAAATGATTCAAATGTAGAACGTATTGTGAAAGAAATTGTTCGATACACTAGGGAGAACTCCATTTATGTATGAATACCAAAGGTAAAAGACATGGAGCACCAGACCTAGTCTTTAGTGTGAATGTTTGAGAAACCCAGAGATGGTGAGAGGGTGAAGGATGCAGCAGTTGTGAACAAGATGTCACTCCTGGGAGATCAACTAATAGCGATACATGCATCATACCAACAGGTAAGAGAAACTAGGGCCCACATACGATGGTAATAAAGTCAAAACAGTGAAGTAGCTTATGGAGAGATTTAGTCAGCTATCAATAAAGAGGATAATTTTTAAATTCTTATCAGAAAGTACTATTTCGTTTACTTTCTGAATTAACATTCTTCCTTTAATGATCTCATTTCCTGTAGAGCTTTATCCAGGTAAAAACCAGAAAAGTGGACATTTCAAGTAGCTTCTCTGTTCATTTGACTCCTAAAAGATAATTTTTGTAAAAATAAAATGATTAAAAATAAATAACTAATTAACTAAAAATAATCATGAGAAAAATGATAGGATTCTGGGATTCAGGCAAGTGGAACAGAGAGAAATACAGATTAAAGACAAAGGATGGAGAAGAGAAAGTAGATTGGTCCAGGCTAAGGTGGCCCATTAGTTTAAGGTGTAAATGGAATGAAGTAAGATGTCAGGAAACGAAATATAGATGTCAGCAGTTTCTGGAGTTGTCTTTATTATTACCTTTCATTTGTGTGAAACTTAGACACTCAGTCATATGAATCATATGAATTCCAAATAAAGGATATTAGAACTGTATGTTTCCTGTTAAAGTCTGCATCATTGCTCAAATCAATCGCCAAGTATTTTTTTTTTTTTTTTTTTTTTTTGTTCAAGACAGAGTCTCACTCTTTTGCCCTGGCTAGAGTGAGTGCCGTGGCATCAGCCTAGCTCACAGCAACCTCACACTCCTGGGCTCAAACGATCCTCCTGCCTCAGCCTCCCAAGTAGCTGGGATTACAGGCATGTGCCACCATGCCCGGCCAATTTTTTTTCTATATATTTTTAATTGTCCCATTAATTTATTTCTATTTTTAGTAGAGACGGGGTCTCGCTCTTGCTCAGGCTGGTCTTGAACTCCTGAGCTCAAACAATCAGCCTGCCTTGGCCTCCCAGAGTGCTAGGATTACAGGCGTGAACCACTGCGCCCAGCCAATCGCCAAGTGCTTATTGCTCACATGCTAAGGGCCCTGTACTTTGTTTTTCTTCACAATGATGAGGACCCAAGAGATACTAAT
>CAUYSK010087367.1:0-15057 GCA_963575035.1 Avahi laniger | reverse complement strand
TCTTCTGTGGAAAACTTGCCTTCTGTGAAACCAGTCCCTGGTGCCAAAAAGATTGGGGACAACTGCCTTAAAGCAGTCCCACAGTAACATCCTAGGGAAATGAGCAGTCCACAGTGAGGTTATAAGGAAAAAATGACGAAACACACAAAGAGGCCAGGCATAGTGGCTCACTCCTGTAATCCCAGCACTCTGGGAGGCCGAGGCGGGCAGATTGTTTGAGCTCAGGCGTTCGAGACCAGCCTGAGCAAGAGTGAGACCCTGTCTCTATAAAAATAAAAAAAAATAAAAAAATGTGGTTCACATACAGATCATGTTTAATTCCAGATCTAGGCTTGTAATTAAATCTTGGCCCCACAACTTTCTGGCCACATGACCTAGGGTAAGTTCTAAGAGAAGCCAGAATTCTGAATTTTTGTGTAAAATATCCCAAACTTTAATTGTGTATAACTAATTCATATTTCTCTATTTATTGGCCCTAGTTCTTTGCATTAGTGGTTGTGCTAGCTAGGATTGTAGTTTGCATCCATAACTCATCATAGTCTACTTTAATATTTATATAAAATATAAAAATCTTGCAACTGTCTAGATTTATTTCTCCCTCTCCCATGCTATAGTTGTCATATGTATTATACCTATGTATTTATAACCCCCATAGTGTTATAAATTTTGCTTTGAGTATATGAATTTTTTTTTTTTTTTTTTTGAGACAGAGTCTCACTCTGTTGCCTGGGCTAGAGTGCTGTGGTGTCAGCCTAGCTCACAGCAACCTCAAACTGCTGGCTCAAGCGATCCTCCTGCCTCAGCCTCCCGAGTAGCTGAGACTACAGGCAAGCGCCACCATGGCCGGCTAATTTTTTCTCTATATTTTTAGTTGTCTGATTAATTTCTTTGTATTTTTAGTAGAGCCGGGATCTCGCTCTTGCTCAGGCTGGTTTCGAACTCCTGAGCTCAAACAATCCGCCTGCCTCAGCCTCCCAGAGTGCTAGGATTACAGGCGTGAGCCACCGCGCCCGGCCTTAGTATATGAATTTTAAAGAAACTAAGAGGAACAAATAGTCTTTTACATTTACTCATTAATTATGAGTAAATTAATCACGACCTGTATGTGAGCCACACTTTTCAAGATTGCTTGTTTCTATTGATATTTTCAAGTTTCTTTTAAAACTTCGAACATATTAAACATGACTATTTTAAATGTCAGGTGTTTATAGATCTATTTCTACTAGTTGTTGGGCTTTCTTGGAGGGAGGGACAATTTTTTTTCTCATTTGTGGTGCTCGTTTCTTTGTGTGTTTTGTCATTTTTTTCTCCTAACCTGACTGTGGGTTTATTTCTGGTGCTCTTAATTTCTGTCTAAAGATCGGAGTTTCAGCCTGGTCTCATTTTCCTTCAACCTGAAGAACTTCCTTTAGCATTTCTTGTAGTATAGGTATGCTGGTGACAACTTCTTAGTTTGTATTTCTCTCAAAATGTGTTTTGCCTTTATTCTTTTTCTTTTCTTTTCTTTTTCTCTTTTTTTTTTTTTTTTGAGACAGAGTCTCGCTCTGTTGCCGGGGCTAGAATGCTGTGGCATCAGCCTAGCTCACAGCAACCTCAAACTCCTGGGCTCAAGCGATCCTCCTGCTTCAGCCTCCTAAGTAGCTGGGACTACAGGCACATACCACCATGCCCGGCTAATCTTTTTTTTTTTCTATTTTTAGTTGCCCAGCTAATTTTTTTCTATTTTTAGTAGAGGCAGGGTCTCGCTCTTTCTCAGGCTCCTCTCGAACTCCTGACCTCAGCTCCTCCCGCCTTGGCCTCCCACAGTGCTAGGAATATAGATGTGAGCCACCGCGCCTGGCCTTGCCTTCATCCTTGAACGATATTTTTTCTGGATATAAAATTTTGAGTGATGGGTTTTCTGTCAGTACTTAAATATCATTCTGCTACCTTCTGGCCTCTGTATGTTTTCCTGTATGTCTTTGAACATAGTTATAATAGATACTTTCAAGTCCTTGTCTGATGAATTTCAATATTTGGGCCATTTTGGGATCGGTTTCTGTTGTTTCCCTGTTTCTTCATATGTTTAGTCATTTTGGATTATATCCTGGATGTTATGAATGATATGTTGTAGACATATGGATTCTGTTACATTCCTTTTTTTTTTTTTGAGACAGAGTCTCACTGTGTTGCCCTGGCTAGAGTGAGTGCTGTGGCGTCAGCCTAGCTCACAGCAACCTCAAACTCCTGGGCTCGAGCAATCCTCCTGCCTCAGCCTCCCGAGTAGCTGGGACTACAGGCATGCACCACCATGCCTGGCTAATTTTTCTATATATTTTTAGTTGTCCAATTAATTTCTTTCTAATTTTAGTAGAGACGGGGGTCTCGCTCTTGCTCAGGCTGGTTTTGAACTCCTGAGCTCAAACAATCCCCCCACCTCGGCCTCCCAGAGAGCTAGGATTACAGGCGTGAGCCACCATGCCCGGCCCTTTTTTTTTCTTTTTTGAGCCAGAGTCTCACTCTGTCACCCAGGCTGGAGTGTAGTGGTGTCATTGTAGCTCACTGAAACCTCAAACTCCTGGGCTCAAGCCATCCTCCTGCCTCAGCCTCCCAAGTAGTGGGACTACAGGCTTGTGCCACCATGCCTGGCTAATTTTTTATATTTTTGGTAGAGTTGGGAGTCTTGCTTTTGCTTAGAAGGTCTCGAACTCCTGAGCTCAAGCGATCCTCCCACCTTGGCCTCCCAGAGTCCTAGGATTACAGGCGTGAGCCAAGGAGCCCAGCGTATATTTCTTTTTTTTTTTTTTTTTGAGGCAGAGTCTCACTCTGTTGCCCGGGCTCGAGTGCCGTGGCATCATCCTAGCTCACAGCAACCTCAAACTCCTGGACTCAAGCAATCCTTCTGCCTCAGCCTCCCAGAATAGCTGGGACTACAGGCATGCCCCACCATGCCTGGCTAATTTTTTCTATATATTTTTAGTTGTCTGATTAATTTCTTTCTATTTTTAGTAGAGATGGGATCACGCTCTTGCTCAGGCTGGTTTCGAACTCCTGAGCTCAAACCATCCACCGACCTCGGCCTCCCAGAGTGGTAGGATTACAGACGTGAGCCACTACACCCAGCGTATATTTCTTTTAAGAATGCTTTTTGCTTTCTTTTTGTCCAGCAGCTGGACCCTCATTTCAGTTATTTATAAGCTAGGCTGCTTGGAATCTGCTCCATATGTGTGTCAGCCTGGAATTTAGGCAGAGTTTATATGCCGAATTTGGAATTCTCATTCTGGGACTCTCCTTTTTGAGGTTTCCCCCTTCCTTTTACACCTGTTACAGTTGCTTCAAACTCTACTCAGACACAAATCTAAGAATTGAGTTCAGCCAATGTTGTTCAATTTCTTTTAAGAGTTGACTCCATCCGTTTTCTTTCTGCTTTTGGTTACTTCTGGTGCCTTCAGGTAGTTTTTCGTATTTTGTCCAGGTTATATAGTTTTTACCTGTGGGATAGTTGGTCCGATATGAGCTGGAAGAAGACCCTCAAGTGGTGATAATCATAAATGTTTCCAGACAAGGCTAAAAATCCCTGGGAACATCCCTGGGCATCCCTGTTCCTTATTGTTCTCAACTTTTCCCCAGTGTCTGATGTCATTGGTTGCTGCCTTCTCAGAGGGGTCTCATTGGATGGAGTCTGTGATGGAGACACTTGGGAGATGTCTCCCCATCTGGGGTAGGTGCTTGCCTGTTCCTGATTTCTAGCTCTGTCCCCTTCACTGTGTGTCTCAGATTGGAGACTGTAGCTTCACAGTGAAGACTCCACATCATCACACTGCATCCAGAGGGGTCTTTCTAAAACTACCCCCTTCTTCACTTGGGCCTCCATATGGCCAATGTGGCACGTTGGCTGTTTTCTCCATGTTGTAGAGTAGTGCCTGTTACGGCTCAGCAGTGTTGCCCTCGACTAGTTAATCTTCAGGTGATAGCTAAATAAAATTTAATGTTACTGCAGTGTTCCTTGTGGTGTTTAATTTGGGCCTGAATGAGGAGGGGTCGGGGGACAGAGATTAGAATGCTAGTTTGAGCACAAACTATAACTGACTCTGGGTGCTTTTGTAGTTGGTCACTCTTGGCTTCTTGTTTCTTTTTTCATCAATCTGGGGCTCAGGCTGTGTTGGGGTTGGAAGATCTGATTTTAGACATGTTGACTGGGTGATCCTGGGCATGGAGCTGAGCCTGGCACGAGTTCTTTTCCTGTTGGTGTTTATTTTGCTTTCAAGCACCTCCCTATTGTCTTGCACAGGCCCGGCATTGTGTTAGCTGCCTCACACACAGTGGTTCTTTGAAGTGTATACTGTACTGGTGGACAGGTGGTAATCAGCTTTTCAACAGTGACTGGACAGGTTAAGTCACGCGTCCATGGCCACGCTGACTGCTAGTGATAGTGCAAACTGGAGTTTCCCATCCTTGACTGACTGGTGTGTTCTCCCTTTTAAAGGTGATTCCAGGCCGGGTGCAGTGCCTCATGCCTGTAATCCTAGCACTCTGGGAGGCTGAGGCGGGCGGATTGTTTGAGCTCAGGAGTTCGAGACCAGCCTGAGCAAGAGCGAGACTCCGTCGCTACTAAAAATAGAAAGAAATTGGCCAAACAACTAAAAATAGAAATAATTAGCTGGGCATCGTGGCGTGTGCCTGTAGTCCCAGCTACCTGGAAGGCTGAGGCAGGAGGATCGCTTGAGCCCAGGAGTTTGAGGTTGCCGTGAGCTAGGCTGACACCACGGCACTCTAGCCCAGGCAACAGAGTGAGACTCTGTTTCAAAAAAAAAAAAAAATTTTAATTCCTTGTCTTTCCTTTTGGCTTTATCATTTTTGTGATTCTGTGTCATTGTTGTGATATTAAAACTACCTCCTGCAACCTAGATCATTATATAAAACATCATAAATTGCTTAAAAAAAAACTCCAAACCCCACAAACCTGTACATGTGTTGGCATACTTATTGTAGGTTTAAATGTAATATGTTGCTTTTTCTTTTTTTTCTTCTTTTTTAATACTGTAGCGTTCTAAGAACAGAAGCATCTGGGCTAGATGGAATTTAGCATCAAAAAAAATCCTCTTTCTGTTCAGAAAGTTGTAAAGTGCATTAAGATGAAGCAGGCACCAGAAATCCTTGGCAATACAAATGGAAAGACTCAGAGCTGTGAAGTGAATCGCGAGTGTTCGGTGTTCCTCAGCAAAGCCCAGCTTTCTAACAGTCTGCAGGAGGGCGTCATGCAGAAGTTTAATGGCCACGATGCACTTCCCTTTATTCCAGCTGAGAAGTTGAAGGATCTTACTTCCCGTGTATTTAATGGAGAACCAGGCACTCATGATGCCAAATTGCGTTTTGAACCCCAGGAAATGAAAGGAATGGGGACACCACCTAGCACTACCCCTATCAAAAATGGCTCTCCAGAAATTAAGCTTAAAATCACCAAAACATACATGAATGGGAAACCTCTCTTTGAGTCTTCCATCTGTGGTGACAGTGCTGATGTGTCCCAGTCAGGAGAAAATGGACAAAAACCAGAAAACAAGGCAAGGAGGAACAGGAAGAGGAGTGTAAAGTATGATTCCTTACTGGAGCAGGGCCTTGTCGAAGCAGCCCTAGTGTCTAAGATCTCAAGTCCTTCCGATAAAAAGGTATTTATGAGGAATTCTGACCGGGGTCATGTGACGGTGAGCAGTGAGCATGGGGACCGTGTGAGGGCACCTGCATGAGTGCAATGGTGGGTGGAGGAGATGGAAATGGCCTGGTGCTGTCAGTGCTTGACTGAGCCCTGGCTATGGGTCAGGCATCAGGCTCCAGGATGCTCTGGCATTGCCTCCTTAGGCCTCACAGCCAGCTGCCGAGCCTATTGAGAGGCCTAGAGAGATTAACTACGAGTTCAGGATTACTGGCCAAAAAGAGGCAAAACCAGTTTCTGACTCTTGGCCTGCTAGTTCCAGAGCCCTTGCTTGATGACTTATGACTATGATATTCTCATAGACCTCATCTTCAAGGCATTCTTTGGCCTGATGTGGTCAGTGGAGACACACTGGGCTCCAGCATGAGACTCCTTAAGCCTGCACTGTCTAATGAGTGGGAAACAGAGTGGTGCTGTGCAGAGGTACTCCTGCTGTCCTCGTACACGGGTCCACTATCCACTTACCTATCTCTTCAGCCAGGTGGTCTAGCAGATGGCCTGCCTCCTTGAGGACTGGGGCTGTGTCTTATGCTTTCATGAGCCCAGCATGTTGAACATAAATAAGCAAATGAATATTGACTAATCAAAGGCTGAGAAGGAGAGCCCTAATTTAAGATGGATGGACCTGGTGGTTTTGCTCCATTCTGCGTGGTGGTTGGTGTCATGGTGTCTTAAAGTGACACTCTGGATGGCCCTGACATTTAAATGAGTATAAGCCATATATGATAGCCAAGGGACCTTTGCCTTGGCAGAAGGAAATAGGTACAGGGCAGCAGCCTCTCTCTGTCTGGATGATGGTCTAGAGGGTGTTGGTTTTTAACCGCAGCTCCAGGCCCACTTGGAGGGGTGGGGACAAGGGAGCCTGAGACCAGTGGGAGTTGACATTGTCACCATGGTTGGGTTATTGAATTTAAAATTGTAATCGAGGAACTTTAGAGTTTCCACAGATGGGGAATGGCTGGAATTTCCTTGAAATCATTAAAATAATGAAGAGGTGTGAGGGTTTAAAAAAAAGTGTTTTTTTTTTTTTTTGAGACAGTGTCTCACTCTGTTGCCCGGGCTAGAGTGCCGTGGCGTCAGCCTAGCTCACGGCAACCTCAAAGTCCTGGGCTCAAGCAATCCTTCTACCTCAGCCTCCCAAGTAGCTGGGACTACAGGTATGTGCTACCATGCCCGGCTAATTTTTTCTATATATTTTTAGTTGTCCAGCTAATTTCTTTCTATTTTTTTTTTAGTACAGACGAAGTCTCGCCCTTGCTCAGGCCAGTCTCGAATTCCTGAGCTCAAGCGATCCTCCCGCCTCGGCCTCCCAGAGTGCTAGGATTACAGGCGTGAGCCACTGCACCTAGCCAAACTTCATGCTTTTACAGGGGAAGAGGCTTGTGCAAATTGTCAGAGACCTGGCTTTTATTCCTAGCTCTGCCCCTTGGTTTTGTTAAAACTTGGGTAAATCACCTGAATTTTGACTTCCACCTACATAGTGGGGACAATAAATGTAACCCTGAAGGTGTGTAATGTGGCAGCTCAAGCCAGCCTTCAACAGCATACCCACAGATCTTTGTGACTGCCAATGAGATTTCAGGGTTGGTATCTTCAGCTCAGAGATGAGGAAACTGAGGCCCACAGCAGTTCAATACCTTGCCCAAGTACATAGTGCACTTAGAAGGAGGGGTAGGAATTTACCCTCAGAGAGGTCAGGGCCCTGCTGGTATGCTTATTCCCACTGGAGAGCAGAACCAAGAGTGGCTTGGGAAGGAGTTTGCCCATGGCAGGATGTTCAGCCTCATAAACTACTCATGTGCCAGAGATGGAGAAACTGAGTCTCACAGAGCCGGAGAACTCAAATCACAAGTGGTGAGGCCAGGGCTTGATCCAGCCCTGACCTTACCACATTCACATCTTCATGTCAGGTGACACATGTACTTCCGAGAACTGATGGTCAGACATGTGCCTGGGCACAGGGGGCAGTAAAAATTCGGGATTCTGTGAGAATTCCTCTTTGACCAGTTGAATAAAGAACCATTAAAGACCGTCCACCAGGCCAAAGGAGTAGATTTATAGAGAGATCCTTGTAGTGTTGCACACCCGTGTGGGCCAGGCACTGTGCTGACTCTTTAGCTGAGGGTGAGAGACACAGACAGTTTCCAAGAAGTGATAATGGGGCTATTATCTAAAACACAGCAAGGACTGCATGCTCCTTTTTGGGGGATCTATATGTGTTTTGAGCCTCCAGCCTGATTAATCTTGGGTCTTGTATGGATAGAAGGCTAGATTTAGGGATAGTTATTAGATATGTTAGTATTTGTCTTTTGTTGTTCATTTTCAGATTCCAGTTAAGAAAGAGTCCTGCCCAAACACTGGCAGAGACAAAGAACATCTGTTGAAATATAACATCGGTGATTTGGTGTGGTCCAAAGTGTCGGGTTACCCCTGGTGGCCTTGCATGGTTTCTGCAGATCCACTCCTTCACAACTATACCAAACTTAAAGGTATTGTGTTTTTGGGCTGTTTTTCCATCTTTCTCTTTTGCACTTGGTCTTTCTTATCTCCAGCCTTCTTACTGTTCCTTAACTAGCCCTACTATTTAGATGTGCAGTGATTGCTTATTTCAGCATGATTTGCAGAAATAGTATTTTATACTAAATTTAAGTTTTAAAAATGTCCACAATTATTAGGCTTGTGGGAAGAGAGAAAGCAACTAGAAATGATCGTCTTTGTCTTACAAAACTTGGGTAGGTAAATTGATTTATACATGGAACAGTAATACATTAAGAATGTAATATGTCATTGATATAAGCAAATACTTAAATAATAGTTGGGCAACCTATACATGCATTTTTGGAGGAAAAGTAAAGGATCAGGTGGTTGGAGATTCTTTTGGAAAATCTTCTAAAGTTTGCATTTAGTTTAAGGAAGGTGAGATGTGGCGAGTACAGAGTTGGAGCTGAGCAGGTTAGTGCTCCCGTGACCTGTGCACCCTTCAGAAGTGTGAGCAACTAGAGTCATGACTGGACCAGCCAGTGCTCCAGCCCAGTACTGCCAGTAGTCAGCCTTGCATGGCCCCTCAGAGGTGCAGGCGTACATGGCCCCTCCTGGTCTCTAGCTGGAGGCCTGAGCTCTCACAGGAGCAGCATTGCTGCTCTCACTCTGCATTTACTTAGATCCCTACTCTGCCACCCAAGTAGCCAAACAGGCCTGTCGGCTGGGAATGGGACAAAGTGACACTTCTTTGGCAAACATCAACTTTAGGGGGCATGGGTTCAGGATAAAGAGGACCTTTCTTGAGTCCCAGGTGCCCCTGCCTGAGTCCTACCTGGGTCTTCTGTCCCGTGGGGGTGGTTGGCCTTTGCTACAAGGCTCAGACATGCATGTGTTCTCTGCAGGTCTTGTGGCAGAAGAGCCTATGGCCTGGCCTCAGCTCTGCATCCACTGAGGACCTTTGGCATCCTTGGCTTGTCAGAATTGGGGGAGTCCCTTCCAAGGGGCTGCAGGAACCCCAGGGTATACCCCAAGGCATCTAGACTTAGTGAGGGTGTGAAAGAAAATGCTGGTTCAGACAGAAGGTGTCCCCACTTTGGGGATAGACCATCATGCATCTGCAACCAGTGTCCAGACACATATAGGTGTGTGTGAGGGGTTGTCAGTTCCTTCTTAGCTCTCTAAAACTGGGCCTGGTGCCCACACAGCAAACCTGGTGACTTTCACGTCTTCTGTCTGCATGGCACACCACAAGCAACTCTTGCTGATTTCTTTTTTAGTTCTGGGGATTTTTAGTTATTTATATGAAGCCATCTCAAGCTTCTAGCCCTCATACCTGTGAAACTGAAGTAGTCTTGTTTTTTTTTTTTTCGAGACAGGGTCTCACTTTGTCACCCAGGTTGGAGTGCAGTGTCAACAATCATAGCTCACTGCAACCTAGAACTCCTCAAGCAATCCTCCTGCGTCAGCCTCTTGAGTAGCGGGGACTATAGGTGCATGCCACTACTCCTGGCTAATTTTTTTTCTATTTTTAGTAGAGATGAGGTGTCACTCTTGCTCAGGCTGGTCTCGAACTCCTGACCTCGAGCGATTCTCAGGCCTCTGCCTCCCAGAGTGCTAGGATTACAGGTGTGAGCCACTGTGCCTGGCCTTTATACCCATTTTTAAGTGTCTTTATGTAACTATTTGCCTGGTTTTCAAAACAATGCCAAATGGTCACACTTGGATTCTGGCTTTTTTGTGTATGTAAACTATTTTATTTATTGTTTGCTTATTTGTATTTTTATTTATCTATTTAAAAAACATTCAGCCGGGCGCAGTGGCTCACGCCTGTAATCCTAACACTCTGGGAGGCCTAGGTGGATGGATCACTCGAGGTCAGGAGTGCGAGACCAGCCTGAGCAAGAGCGAGACCCCCATCTCTACTAAAAAATAGAAAGAAATGATCTGGACAACTAAATATATATAGAAAAAATTAGCCAGGCATGGTGGCGCATGCCTGTAGTCCCAGCTGCTCGGGAGGCTGAGGCAGAAGGATCACTTGAGCCCAGGAGTTTGAGGTTGCTGTGAGCTAGGCTGATGCCACAGCACTCACTCTAGCCTGGGCAAGAAAGCGAGACTCTGTCTCAAAAAAACAAAAAAACATTCAAGCCCACTGGTCATGTTAGAATAGCACAGTGGACACCCATTCCCCTCATCTCTATTCAGTGACTTTTAACATCTTGTTTTGCCTGTTCTATCTCTTTCTCTAGATAAACATGCTTCTTCTTTGCCAAACTGTGTGAATATAGGTTATAGATGTCATGGCACTTCACTCCCAACTTTGTCAGGTCAAGGACAGTTTCCTTACCAACTAGGCACTCAACCACAGTTCAGGAAACATTATGTCAGGAATGTGGCCTGTCATTATGGTCCTAGCTGAGAGTTCCTCAGCTATCCTGGTATCCCCAACACCTGTGTTTTCCTACACTCCAGAATTGAGATGCATGCTCTGCTTCTGGCTGTCCTGCCTCTTCAGCTTCCTCTGGTCTAGAATAGCACCCCAAAACCCCCATTCCTCAGGACTGCTCTAGATCCCTCATGAGCAGACCCAGGTCAGAAGGACCAGGCTGGAGCTGAGGAGCCTTGAAAAGGGGCTTTGCCCTTTATGTATGCAGAAGAGGGTGTCCTCTGTCAGCCTAGGCCAGAGAGTAGCCCTGCTAACCCCCAACAGTCTGCTTCTTCAGGAATTGTTGGATGCAGGGAGCAGGTCCTCATAATCACATACAAATCAACTTCAGAAGACTTGATAATGTGCATTTGAAAAGCGGTTCAGAAGGAGGTGAGCCAGGACAGACACCCTCCAGCTGAAAGGAAGTTCAGAAAACCTTTACAAAGAAAGGGGTCAAAGGAGCCCAGGAGGGAAGTGAGAGAAGTGAAGTGAGAGAAGGATGGTAGGCCAGGCAGACCATGCCTGGAGGGACTTGTGGGGCAGCTGATGTCCCTTAGTAGGTGGAACCCTCAGAGCTCTCTGTGGAAGGCGCCCCGCCCCGCCCCATGGTCATGAATGCGTAGGGTCTGGGTTCCCTTGCAGCCCTGGTGTTAGTGGTCATTGATGATCTATTGACTTATAAAATGGTAACTATCTATTTTTGTTATGCTTTCTACATTTTAGCTGGCATTTTTCTGTGAAAATGATCTCCCCCCTAAAAAAACTAGTTATGTATTACAGTCCTTATTTTTTTATGTCCTCATCAGCCTTTGAGTATTTCCTTATCTCTGGTCTAACATACCTCCCAGGCTCTTCTTGTACTTTTTTTGCCCTAGTCCTGGAATCAGCCATTTCTCTGGGAAGGCCTAGGTCCTTTTTGTAGAGAATAGTATGTAGAAGCCCAGATCTGGGCACTAGTTCTGTTCATTGCTCCAGGAGACAGAATTTGCCAGGGATACATGTGAAGTGGGTCTCCAGGCAGTGCTGAGCCCTGGCTCCAAGTGGAGCTCTTGGGTCCATTGATGACTCCCCACCTCTTGGCCTACAGCCCTCCACAGTGGGAGTGAGATGGTGAGTGGTGGGTGTCCTTGTTGGAGAAGGGCAGGGACATGGAGAAGAGGTGGCTCCTGGCATGGAGCAGGCTAAACACACCCTGTGAAGCAGGTGCTTTTATTTCTCTGTAAGGTGGAGCCTCCTTACCCTACCTCCAATTTCTATCCCAAATTTTCTTTATCTTAATTTAGAATATCATGCTTGGGATTTATAGACCTGCTTGAATCTATGTATCTTAGTAATATACTTAAATTTTTGAAACTATAGCATAATATACATGCAGAAGAGAACGTAACTCATATTGGAGCTCAATCTAGATTCTTTTGAAAGTTTAAATTTCCTTTGGAAATCTAAGTTAATGTAAGTGTTAATGGCATTTTTGCGATGTATAGCAGCAGAACTTGTCTTGGCTATTATCTACCAGGGTACATAGATGGCCTAGCAGCTTTGAGGCCTGACTCTTTAAGGGGGAGATAGAAGATAATTGTATGTTTTAGATGTCATGCTATGGAGAAAACTAGATTATGTTGCATCTGGGGACTCCATCATCTCCTGTCACACCTGGATCCCACTGGTCTTTTCTTAGATAACTGCAATCTAGAATCAAGTGATTTTCTGTTGTGGAAATTATTTGTTGTGCTTTTTCTGTTATGGAAGGGAATCTTAAAAATTAACCCTCATTGCTTTATTTCTAGCATGTTCTAAAAGTATTTCAGGTAATCTGGCTTTCTCATGTCTTATGTTATTTAATAGTATAAACTTTTTACTGATTTGTTTCTTTTTTGTTCTATCAGCTACTGAGAGAGATATGTTAAAATCTCCTACTGGGTAGTGGATGTGCCCTTTTCTACTGTCAGTTTCTGGTTTACCTATTTTGGGGCTCTGGTACCCCCCAGGGACTGAACCGGGAAACTCAGACCTGGTAATGCTTGTCTTTTTTTTTTTTTTTTTTTGAGACATGGTCTCACTCTGTCATCCAGGCTGGCGTGCAGTGGCATCATCACAGCTCACTGCAACCTCAAACTCCTGGGCTCAAGCGATCCTCCTGCCTCAGCCTCCCAAGTAGCTGGGACTACAGGTGTGCACCACTATGCTGGGCTAATTTTTCGTAGAGATTGGGTCTCACTCTTGGGTCAGGCTGGTCTCGAACTCCTGACCTCAATTGATCCTCCCACCTCAGCCTCTCAAAGTGCTGGGATTACAGGCATGCGCCACCGCACCCAGCCTTGTGTTTTACAGCTTCTCTTCCTCCCTTGAGCTTCAGTTCTCAGGCAGCCTTGTCTTTTGGTGGGGTTCATTCTGTATGTATAAATTACTGTTTTCAATAGATTCCATAGAATCTGGAGTAAGCCTTGGCTCAGTCAGACCCCGAGGTTCATGGGCCACCTGTGGTCTAATGGGCTGTGATGGGGAGGAAAGGAACATAGCCAAAAGGAGGCCCTAGGACGGCTTAGTGGAGGCCAGGTTCTCCTACAAGTGAGTAGTGATGGAGGAGTCTAAGACAAGCTTTTTTATACAGACTGGGATTAGTGAACATCAGAAATTGGCACAGGAAGGAGGAAGTACTAGCAAATAGTACTGGGACAACTGGTTAATTATGCAGTAAAAGAAAACAGCAAGATGTTCACCTCTCAACTTGGACCAAAATAAAATTCATATGGATTAAAGATACCCACAAAAATTGGAGAAAATTAGATTATGTTAGCAAATTTCTAGATAGGGAAGAACATAAAAAATGTTGCACTCATTTATTTTATAAACTTGGGATCAGACTATAGTAATCTCTTGTGCTTTTTTCCCACCTGATATGTAAGGAATATCTCTCTGTCATTAACTATTTATAAACATGATTTAAGTTTTATTTCATTATATGTACTGTAACAGATTTTCTTCATTATAAAAATGCTATGATATATATCTATATTCATTTTCATTACCAAGAAAAGTTCTTTCAAAGTATTAAAGTAATGAAGAAATCACAAATGCCTTGAACATATCCTTGAATCTTAGGTATTTTCAAACCAAAGATGTTTGTACACTTATAAACAAATCACATTGTACTGAAAGATTAATAGTGAAAAATCATCCCTTGTGTTTCCTCCTCAGAATTAATTATTTTGAACTCTTTCAACATTTTCTTCTAATTTTAACTGCTGTATTTCAATTTATCATTAGATATTTTCTGTTGACTTTCTGTTATGGAAAATGAAGATTAAGCTCTTCAACTGTTTTCTATTTCTTTCCCTGCATCCTCCCCATAAAATTAAGTTACTGTTTTTATTAAATAAAAAATAAGTGCTTACGTAATATTGACAATGTAAATAAATATCACTCAATGAAAAACCAACTTGTGTTCTATAATTGCATTTTCTTTCTTGTACAACATTTAGTTTTTACTGAAGTTACTGCTTTTCTTTTTAAATCATATACTTGCTTTCAAGTATTCATCTCGCTATCCTTAAAACTCAACCTTAATATTTAGTTAGTTTTTCCTATTTATATATTTATGTAGTTATTTTTTCCTCTAAAAAAATGAAAGCCTGTTTTTGAGTCTCATCTTCCTTTTCTGCTCCTGGGAACTCATCTTTTAACCCTCTTTCCTTGATACCTAGATTTTCTTTCTGTGTAGAAGAGGTCTTTTCTCTCATCTTTTCTTCCCTTGGAGCTGTCTCCTAGAATATTCCTTTTTCCTGCCTCAATCTGGATTGCTGATGTTCTTAACTTTTTGTATTGCAGTAAACTTAGACTTTCCAAGATGCTTTCCTGAGTTACTTGTGCTGTTTTCTATAGTTTCGTGCTATCTTTTTTTTGTTTTCCTTTTCTGGCAGAATACATTTTTTGGCATTCTAAGAAGGCGTGTATGGAAGGTAAATCTGGTTCCTTGCAGTTTAGAGAATGCTACTTTTCTGTCCTCACACTTGGTGGATGGTTTGGCTGGGTATAGAATTTTATCTTGAGAATAATTCCCCTTGGAATTTTGAGTGTATTACTAGCATCTAGAGTCTTTGGCCATTCTTTTTTTTTTTTAAGACAGAGTCTCACTCTTTTGCCCGGGCTAGAGTGAGTGCTGTGGCGTCAGCCTAGCTCACAGCAACCTCAAACTCCTGGGCTCAAATGATCCTTCTGCCTCAGCCTCCCGAGTAGCTGGGACTACAGGCATGCGCCACCATGCCCGGCTAATTTTTTCTATATATTTTTAGTTGTTCAATTAATTTTCTTTCTATTTTTAGTAGAGACGGGGTCTCGCTCTTGCTCAGGCTGGTTTCGAACTCCTGAGCTCAAACAGTCTGCCTGCCTCGGCCTCCCAGAGAGCTAGGATTACAGGCGTGAGCCACCACACCCGGCCTGGTCATTCTTGATATAC
>CAUYSK010087365.1:0-33245 GCA_963575035.1 Avahi laniger | reverse complement strand
TTTTTGATTAAAGAGTCCTTGTCTATTTTGAGTCTTAATTATTACAATTATTTAATTAGATTCACCTTATTTTTGTAGTAGTCAAAAGTTGTTTATGCTTGATTCTGAATTCTACTTGATTTTTATTTTTATTTTTTCATGTGTAATATGGTGTAAAGTTTCAATTTGGTTATTTTTTCTCCAAAAGAACCAATTGGTGGGGTGCAGTGGTGCATACCTGTAGTTCAAGCTACTCAGGAGGCTGAGGTGGGATGATTGCTTGAGCTCAGGAGTTTAAGTCCAAATCCAGCCTGGGCAACATAGTGAGATGCCCATCTCTAAAAAAAAAAGAGAACCAATATTGTCTCAATTCCTTTTGTTTCCAAAAGTCTTGGAATCTCTTTTCTAATTGGCAATGGTAAAAGGTGACCTGGTGGCTTCAGCTAGCAATGCAGCTGGACTTGTTTTCTCACTCCTCTGTGTCCATCCAGCTACAGGGAACTAGAGAGCAGGGGGTATCAACTTGGGGTTTGAGGGGAAGGGAAGAGTAGGGCACCATTACCCTCTCCCTAAGCTCTTAGGACAGCTCAGCTCACGGGGGCAGAAAAACTCTGAAAAAAGGCGTGTTTACAGATCTGGCCTATGTGCTTTTTGGGATGCCCTCTCCTGCCAGCACTGCCAGCTCCAGGCTGCCTGGCTTGTTGGAGGTGTTCCCTGTAGCTGACCATTGTTACCAGCTCCTGAACATTCCATTTCAGAGCTTCATAGTTAGAAAGACCGATTGTCCAGCAGCACCCTGAGGCCCCAGCGTCAGCCATAAACGAGCTAAACAAAAAAACAAAACACTAATGGTGTCCCCTGAACCTGGACACAAGTTCCATCCCTGGTCTTTTAAACATGGCTGTCCCGCCTTCGTAATCCTCTGTGAGCACATAAAACCTGGCTATAGGCAAAAGTACCTATCGGCAACATTTTCCCAAGATCTCTTTTTGAAATTCCTATTCTTGGTTTTGCAATCTTTTGACTTGCTCTGCCTGTCGGGTTTTGACATCTGCTTCCTTCTTTTGCAACTGTTTGGATTTTCTTCTCACCTCTTGACTTGGCACCTTACTTGATTTGAATGTCACTGTAACATAAGGTAAAAGGCATCCTTCTGCCAATCTCAATGCCAGAGAACTTTACCAAGTGCCTTAGCAGCCCCCCTTCTATGGAAGGAGGCACATAGGGCATGGTTTTCTTCTAAGGCACATTGGTGAGGGATTGATGGAAAACAAACTGGCAATTCATGGGAATCCTGACAGCTCACATGCCCTTCTACTCACCTTGACCAAGTTACTAGGAAATATTGGAGAGATGGCAAGATAGAAGGGATATGGGACAGACATCTCTATGCCTGTCAGTCAGTCTATTCCTCACTTTGTCATAAAGGGACACACAAGAAAAACATGATTTCCTGCCAAGAAAAACGTAATTGACTTAACCGCAGTGATCAATAGCTCACCTGATGAGGCCGCCAAAGTCTTTGACATTTATCTCATCCTTATGAGCAAGTTGATATGTAGGAACTAGAGTACCTTTCAGTTCACTATTTTCTACTTTTCACACAAATAAAATTATAGATCAAAGTGGCCTCAAACACTTCAAAGGCCAAACATTATCAAAGTCTTTGATTAGCTTATACGATCTAGATGTGGTCTTTGTGCTGCTCTGCCCAGCACTGAGATGCTGAGTGATCTTATAAAAGATCACATAGAGCATGACCTTTCACTGTGCAAAACCACCCCAAGTCCTTGCTGTGACCACGAGGTCCTCCTTGAGCTGACCTCTGCCTACTATTCTCACCTTATCTCTACCAGGCTCTAGCTGCATGCTTTACTCAACGTTGCTTCTGAACATCCCAGCTCATTTCCCTCTGCCTGGAGGGAACATTCTCTCCCCAGGCTTCATTGCTCACTGGGGAGCTCACTTCATTCAGGTCATCTCAAATGTCATCTCCTCAGAGAGACCTTCCCTGATCACTCTAATAAAACGGCAGCGTCTTGTCACTCTCAACTCCCTACTTTATTTTTCCTCATAGCACCTAACTCTTTGACATTTTATTCACACACACATGTGCTTATCTCCTCGTTAGAGTGTAAGCTCTGTGAAGGCAGAAATATTGGATCGTTCTTCTCTCTGTTTCTCCATCTTGATCAGTATCTGACAAAGAGTAGATATCCAACATCTGGTATCTTTAAAACATTAAAATGTGAATACCATAGTTTATACAGTCTAGAGAAAAACTGCCTTCTAAGTACTCTATGATAATAAGTTCTACCACCTAGGGCTTTTAATCTAATCTGCAAAGGATTGTCTAAGAAGGAAAATTCTGGAAAATAGTTTTTAATGAGAACTTGTATGAGGATATTTGACACATATTAGTTGATTAATCCTCACTGAAGCCCTTGAAGGCAGGCATTATCTCCATTATCACAGATAAGCACACAAGAACTCTGTTAGATTGTAGCTTGAATAATGCCATGTGTATTGAAGGTACCAGATCCAGGAATTCAGATCTAAATGACCCCAACAGCCAGGCATTTTTTCATTGCAATACACTGTTTCCCATGGGATGTTGTCAGAGATGCTTAATATACATTATCCATTCAGAAAAAGAGAGCTCAAGTGAATTACTTGGTTTCATAGCTCTTGACGGCTGCAATTTGTCCCTAGGTTTTCTGACACCCACCCAGCCCAGCAAGTGATAGCACAAAATAAGTAAGCCATGAAAGACCATGAAACGTTTGCACCCTTCTCCTAGGAACTAGAAACCTCCACATCTTGTTAGACAGTAGTGGACACAGAGTCAATCAGAGTCGATTCTGAGGTCTTATCTTCCAAAGACGACGAAAGGTCTAGGGTTTTGGGGAGGAGAATAGGAAGACAGTTGATTCTTTTCAATATATATTCATTCTCTCATTCAATAAATAGGTATTGGTTTATGACCATGTCTGGGCATAGAGCTAAGCACGGTGGATACAGTGATGAATAAATAAGATAGACATTGTCTTTGGTCTCATGGAGCTTACAGACTAGAAAAGATCTTAGCTAAAATTATGCTGTTGCCTCCATAAAGTTGTTATATTTTCATTTATTCATTCCAGAAATATCTATTGACTATATACTATGTATCATGCTTTGTGTTAAGAACCTGGAATAAAATGGTGAGCAAAACCAGACATGATTCCTGCCTTCACAAAGCTTACAGTCTAATGAGGGAGATAGTAAATAATCACATGCATACGTGGTGCTATCAGAGCCTACAAATAGGAGAAACAGGCTTAATTAGATTAGGAGACTCTTGCTTGAGGAAGTAACATTTACACCGAGATTTGCAGGATGAATAGGAGTTAACTAGGCAATGAGAGGAGGGAAGAACATTCCAGGTAACTCACATATCATGTTGAAGATCCACTGTAAAAGAAAAGATAATGTGCAGCAAGTCTTTGAAAGAGGCCAGTGTGGCTGGAGAGCCAGAAATAAGCATCCTGGTGCAGATGAGCTTGAGAGGTAGGCAAGAGCAGACTCATAGGGCATTGTATGAAATCTGACATATGTGTTAAGTCAAAATCCTGCAGTGTGCTTTCCCAGTTGGTCTCTACACTAAATCCTTGCTGGGGACACAGAAGCTTGGAGCAGAGAGGCTCATTGTACCAGCGAGGAGGAAGACGACTAATCACAAGGATCTGCACTCAAACCAAGGATCTGCTTCTTAACCACCCCGATGATGTCGAGGGAAGAATAGCTTTTCTGAGCCTTCGGTTCCAGAGAGCCGTAGTAGCAGTGGAACAGAATGCTGTTTTTAGGAGCCTATGAAATTAGATTTAAATTCTTCATCGGTTACCTCTAGGATCTTCAGCTATTAAATGGGAATATGAACACTTCCTTTTCAGGGTTCTTATGGTAATTAAATAAGATAGCATATTAAAGCGCTTAGGACAGAGCTTGGCTCATAGCAGGTATTCAATAAATAATATCTATTGTTTTTACTTATCTGTTAAATGGAGACAGTGCTGGTTATCTCACAGGGTTATGATCTGATTAGATTATGTATATGAAAGCAATAGGCTGGGCCTCCTCTGTGTAGTCCTATTTCTAATTGTAAGTGCCAAGAGCCCACTTTTTTTTAAAAGCCTGTTCTAATGTTCCTTTCTAAAGTCGGGCCATTGCCTTTTTCATCTGTCTGGTGCATCATAAAAGTCATGTGCATTTTTAAAAAAGTGATCTCTCACTTTTCTTCTGTTTTGGGCTGCACGTTTCTAGGTTTGAGTGTCTTCCCATTTAGAAATCTTTGTCCCACACCAGGCTGGGAAAGCCTTGCAGGAGACGGCACACCCACCACGCCCAGCCTAGGTTCGTCCTGCCTCGGTGCCAGCCCCGCGGTCTGCCCAGAGGCACTGGGTCGCGACTAGGCGGGACGGGCCAATCAGAAGAAGTTTGGCCCTCTGCAGTTTCCGTCCGCTCACTAGGAGGCGCTGCGGTGGCGGCGGCGGCGGCTGTCGCGGGCTGGGGCGGTTGGGCTGGCGGCTGAGGCTGGTGGCCATGGAGTGGGGTTACGAGTCAGCTGCTGTGAGGCGGCACCGCGTCGGAGGGGGGCGTCGGGAGGGACCCGAGGACGCGCCGCCGCCGGAGAGGGAGGCCCCGGAGCAGGAGCCCCTGGCGGATGCGTGCGGCGGCAGAGGCGACGGCGCGAGGACGCGGAAGAGGAGCCCGGGGGGTAGCGGCGGCGCGAGCCGGGGCGCGGGGACTGGGCTGTCTGAGGCGCGCGCCGCGCTGGGGCTCGCGCTCTACCTGCTCGCGCTGCGGACTCTTGTGCAGCTGTCGCTGCAGCAGCTCGTGCTGCGCAAGGCCACTGGCCACCGCGGGGAGTTCGACGCGCACCAAGCCAGGTACCGGCCGCTCCCTCCTAGCATGGCCCGCGCGTCCCTTTGCGGCTCCTGCCTTGGGGTCAGGGCACGGCACTTGTGTGCACCCGCCCCTGCGGGACCGCTGGGGCTCGCCGGCCCCTCCCGGGCTGCACGTGGCAGGGGTAGCCTTGCATATCTTTCTTCTAGGGTCTGAATTGCTGGGACGTGGGATTTGCCTGGCTCCTTGTTAAACTCGTGGTGCAGTTTAGGGGTGGCTAGGTGAATTGAGCGTGCTTTTTCACCCACTGTCTGCTCTGTGTGGAGATGGTTGGTGGTTTAGTCGTCCCCTCATTTTCTAGGGCAATTTCCACTTTTTACCTTGGTTTGCGCTCCTGCTTTCCAAATGAAATGGGGAGTAAAATTTGTGTACCTGTACCGTTTTATAAATTGGTTTGGAACAGGGGGCGTTGGAAGCGCCTAGTGCAGTATTCTGACTTTCTGAGGGTCACAATCCCCAAATTCGTAAGCTATGGAGGCTCTCCTTGGAACACCGCTCAATCAAAATTTTGCATGAAGTTTGAAAAGTTCTCAGATCCCTGCAGTTTGTCTTTGGGCCTCCGGATTAGTGACTGTAAGGTTTGACTTTTTTTTTTTTTTTTAAATACCATTAAGTATGCTAGGACAGGTGATTGTTAAAGGTATTGTAACCCAAGTGTGTGAAAGCTCATAAAATCATAAGCTAGCAGGAAGTTTTCAACAGCCACTGTGTTTTAAAAACTTTTTCTCTTTGAACACAAAGTGCTGATAGCTTATTTTCTTAAGGATTTTCTGGGACACCCCCATTGCCCACTTTTCTCCACTTGGAATGCAGTTAAAAGACAAAAAAAAGAAATTTGTTTTCATTAAGGGTAGAGTTGGTTTTGGCCTAAATTACTAGGGGGGCTGGGTCCATTCCTAATCATCAGAAAATTTTCTTTGCTTATTTAACCTCTTGACTTGTCTTTGCATTGATATTCGCTACTAGAAGTAGTGACCCAGGATTAATAACCCCAGGAATATGGGGGTTAGCACAATGAAGTTATATTCTGTCCTGCCTAGCCTTCGGCAGTCACACACTGTGTGAATACAATTCTTAGCCTTTGTATTGATTTGATATAGGAGAAGTTGAGAGTGTGGTGAGTGGAGAAAACAAGGGATCAAGTCATGAGAGGCAAAATAAAATGATGGAACTTTGCAAGTGATTTTCACAACATGTCTGAAATAGTAAAAGACAGTCTTTTAAAATGAGAAGTCAAAGAACTAAGCTTTTTGCGGGGAGGAAGGGGAGTGTAGTGGAAAATTTGCTCTGTGCTAAGTGTTATTTTTAAGCCTACGAACCTTTGTCGTCATCATTCTTTTGGTTGCTTTCAGGGATTATCTTGAACACATAACATCTATTGGCCCCAGGACTACAGGAAGTCCAGAAAATGAAATTCTGACAGTGCACTACCTTTTGGAACAGATTAAACTGATTGAAGTGCAAAGCAACAGCCTTCACAAGATTTCAGTAGATGTACAACGGCCTGTAGGTTCTTTTAGCATTGACTTTTTGGGAGGTTTTACAAGCTACTATGACAACATCACCAATGTTGTGGTAAAGCTGGAACCCAGGGATGGAGCCCAGCATGCTATCCTGGCTAACTGTCATTTTGACTCAGTGGCAAACTCACCAGGTATGTACCTGTTTTTTTTTTTTTTTTTTGTCATTTTGAAGTCACAGTCCGGAAAGTTTATTAACGTAACCTCAAGCTGCTTGGACAATTGTGGGGACCATTTTTTGGCAAACCTTTTTTCATTGTGATGAAGTGGGATAATTAGACTTGTATCATTTAGTTTAGGATTTGATCTTTCAGTAGTCTCTGAAGTGCTTTATTATTATTATTATTTTAACATTAATGCCAGCAGCCCAATGACAGGACTTGGAGTGTTTCTGGTAGACTGAAGCAGCCTTGTCAGTATTACCAGATTGCGTGTGTCTCTATGTCTTCGAGTTGAATTCTGCCACTTCAGGTGTTACTCAGCTGGATGTTGTACTAGGCTTTGGGGATACTGGATCAAGGACAGTCCCTGTCTTCAGGGATGCATGGTTTGGAGGATATCTTCTCATACAGCTTCTGTTGACCTGTAAAGTGAGAATTTTGGTCCACGGAGGGTGCCATACTGTTAGAGTACCTAAAATAATTCGCAAATCTTCGTCTGAAAATACTTTGGCAAAATAGAATACTTGATGTTATAACAGTGCCTGACAAATAAATATTTGTTCAAATGAATGAGAAGCCCCTAAATTGAACTTCCATTTATTATGATAATATTCCACAGAAATATTTTTTCAATAGTTGAAGAGATTATAAGAAGGGAAGAATAGAAAATAGCATTTTACAATGGTATTGTAGCATTTTAATGGTAGATAAGATCTGAGATGGCAGCTGGCTCAACCCCCTCATTTGACACAGGGATAAATTTAGCCTGATCACTGCTGATCAGAGACAACTGGGATAAGATGCTGAGTTTCCTGGCCAGTCAGTTCTTTCAGCTACATGTGAAAAGAAGGAGAATATTAGAGTGTAATTAATGCTCCTTTTGGCAAATTGCTTAACCTCTTCTTTTCTCAGTTTCTCCTCTGTGAAATGGAGAAAATAATAATACTTTGCTTGGAGAATTAAATATAAGTCAAATATAAGAACAGCACCTGGCATGGAAATTTTTTTTTTGCTATTAACCGTTATTGAATATTAATACTTCTGGATTGCGTAAACTTATAGCAGACTCAATATGAACATGTAGAGTTATTGTATTTCTAATGTAATTTGCTTTATCAAAAATCAGTATACACATTTGTTATATAAAGGCAGAAATACCTTTGTGTGTGCTGGGGAAACCAGTGGTCTTATGTTCATGTCAAAGCAGTCATAAGTGTCACCCTATGCCCACAATTATGATGCTTAAATTTTAGGAATGGGCAAATAAACTCCATGGTTGCTTAAGAACGTTATGTAAGAAAGATGTATGTACAAGAATCAGAAACAAATGTAGGGAAAGAAAAATAGTTTTCCCTCAACCCTTCGTAATTTTTAGCTGAGATGGACCCCTGTAACAAAAGACTGGTTAACAAGAGAAAAACAAACAGAAGTTCATTAACCTGTATACCTCATGTATACATGGGAGATACCCAGGGAAAATGAGTAAATCTCAAAGAGTTGGGTTAGAAATCTGGCTTATATAGCATCTTTAACAAAGAACGGTATGTTTTTGGTGAAGTGACAAGACACAAAGGAAAAGGACCTTGAGTCTTTAGGGGTGCAAATTGTAGGAAGACAAATAAATGGTAGATAAAGGTTATTAAAGTTTGTTATGTAGATTCCTCTGGTGATGTCACCAGGTTGATAAAAATTTAAAGTTGTCTTTGGTGATCAACCTTTTTCCTTTTTGGTAGAGAAGGGAGGTGGGACACCTTTGTAAATTTATGCCCTGCTTTTAGGCAAATAGAGAGCAGAGGGATTTTTTTGGTTCAGTATCTACTTCTCAGTTGCCTTCAGCTCAAAATAATCCTTATGCCAAAGTGGCATATTTTGGGGTGACAAGTTCTACTACCGTTCACAAACATAGGTGCCATATATTACAATTTGCATACATGGAGTCTAAAGGATGGCATTTTTATGAGCCTTTAGAACCCATTTTTAACTAAAATTTTATAATAATATCTATACCAGCAATCTCAAGGAAATTTCTGTCAATAATAAGTTGTTAAAAATAATGTTTTATACATTCATCAAATATATTAGTGGTTGGGCTAATTGAAGCATGAGTTTTTTTTTTTTTTTTTTAATAGCGTATCTGGGACTCAGGAACTGATACCAATTAGTAGTACTGTTATCCACAGAGAGCTCTTAATTATCTTGAGTCTGATGTGTAGTTCCAGGTCGTTGTTAGAAGAGACATTAAGTTATTTTGAGGGTGGCTTCAGTTTCAAGGTTAATTCTAAACGGAGAGGGATGTTGGTTAATCTCCCAGCCCTTGCAGATAATGTCCTCTTACTTTCCTTCATTTTCTTAGAGATATTTGACCTGTCTTTATTTCTCTTCTCAGACAGCACAACTATTAAAGAAAGAGAAGATAAATGGACAATTTAACTTTTTAAGCAACTCTACATAGATACATACCTTTCAATTTCTTTTTCTCTTACTTTGAATAAAGAAAAATTTTATGATTTGCTTTTTAAAGTAACAGTCTTAAAATAAAAAAGTTTATTTCATTTGATTTCTGAAAGGTACTATTTACTATAGCAACATATACTTCCTACTTGATAGTAATTAGATAATTATTACTTGGTTTCACTTTGATTAAAATATAATCCAATAATCACCACTGAGACAAGTATAGTTAATAAGTAGTTTTTCCTTGAGTAGGAATTGGGTCTGAAATTGAACAGAGCCCAAAAAAGCGTTTTAGCTGGCTACAGAGCCTTCCTTAATTTTGCAAAGAGAAGGAAGAGCTAACATTGATTGCTTGCCAGGGGTCAGGTGCTGTGCATTATCTTGTGAAATCCTCATAACAAACCTGTGAGGTAGATATCATTAGTCTGCTCTCTAGACCAGAAAATAGTGGAGTAAAGCCACAGAGCTAAAATTTACTTCCAGATCTTTCTTGCTCTAAAATCCACACTAAACTCTTTAGCACCCTGCCTCCCAGTACATAAACCCAGAAATGTTATTGCCTAGGATATTATGGTGCCTGTTTACTTTGATTACCTTTTAAACGTTTTATTATGGAAAATTTCAAACACATACAAAAGCAGAATTGTTTAAGGAACCCCAGTGTACCTGTCACCCAGCTTCAGCAATGCTATCTTATTTCTTTCCTACTTCCACTGCTCCCCCCTCAACTCCTTCATTATTTTGAAGTAGATCTTAGCTATATCAGTTCCTCTGAAGTATTTCAGTTTAAATTGCTGAAAGATAAGGACCCTTTTTGATACAGTCATAATACCATGAATTTCCTCACCTAGAAAACCTAACTGTAATTCCTTGGTATCATCAAATATCCAATCAGTTCATTTACTTGCCTCTTTTAGTGCTTTAAAAAAGCAAGGCACTAAAGTCATCTTTATAATTACTTTATTAATTAACATATAAAGTTTCTGAATCAAGAAGACCAGTAAGAGATTTGACTAAGTTCTCTACTTTCTCAGTGCTGGGACCAGGGATACTACTCAGGTCATTAGTATCCTTTCCTGTGTCTTACTAGATGAGATGACTTCTTTGTACTTTTCCATCACATCATCTCTTTGGAGAAACCTTAAAAAAATGTTACACCATCCAAACAGACCCCTCGAGTGACCCACAGCTTTTGTGATATTGGCAGGAAAACAAGCAAGAAAGGAGTGGGTGGCAGTGGGAGATGATGGAGGAAGCTGTGAGCACTAGAAGTGAGACCAATACAGAGGCTGTGGAATACAGAGAAAGAATGGAAAATCTCCTTGGGTCGGTGAGAGTGCCAGTTTTCAGGATGACTTAGGTCTCATCTGGTTGATTTAGTCAATAGATATTAATTGATTGTTGTGGGCCGGGCATGGTTCCAGGCATTGAAAGTCAGTGAGTAAATAGAGATCCCTTCCCTCACGGAGCTTACTGCCAGTGGATGTCATTGTCACCTGATAATGACAGAACTATGCTTCTGGTCTTGCAGCTATTGTGATGTTTCTCTGAGGAGAAAACTCCATTCCTAACCATGATGGTTCATACTGTAAAGGTTCTAAAATCTGAGAAGCAAATCTGTTTTTCTGATTTGAAGGTGCCAGTGATGACGCAGTTAGCTGTTCAGTGATGCTGGAAGTCCTTCGCGTCTTGTCAACATCTTCAGAAGCCCTACATCATGGCATCGTGTTTCTCTTTAATGGTGCTGAGGAAAATGTCTTGCAAGTGAGATTTTACTGTTTTAAATACTAGGCTCGAATAATGATGACAATAATAATAGCTAAAACTGACACATTTTTGTTAATCATGTGAGTAGTATCATAAAATGATATACAAAAGAAATACCGTACTTGGCAGGACTTTAAAAATTCACAGCCATTTATGTAGATATGTTCAATATTTGGAAAACTGAACTCAGAGCGGATCATCTTGGCAATGTTTGATTTATAAAAGGGCTCTTTGATGGCATGGTTACTTTCCTCAGGTTTTCTTTGACATTGGAGTTTCAGAGATGTTTTCAGGTAGACACACAGCAAGAATGCCCAGCCACATGGATCGTCCCTTCTCTTCTCCCATTCTCCTTGCCCTTTCTTTTGCACTTTCCAAGGACATTGTTTGGCACCACTCATGGTAATCATGTTGCCCTCTGTGATGGGTAACTTTCCACACCCATAATGTGCACAGCCTCTATGCATAGAAAGAGAAGTAGAAAATGTCTTTAGATTCTGCCTTTGAAAAATGATTATTTTGTTTTCATATTTCTCACCTCATCAAGATAGCCTTTCTGTCCTTAAAATAAGCAAAATAAAGACTTTGATAACTTAAGATTGTTTAACCAATATTTGTTTCGTTTCCTTCTCATTAAGGCCAGTCATGGTTTCATTACTCAGCACCCCTGGGCCAGCTTGATTCGTGCATTTATTAACTTGGAGGCAGCGGGTGTAGGAGGGAAAGAACTTGTATTTCAAACAGGTATGTGAGCCTGTGCACTGTATATTTTAATGCAATTCTAGTTTTTATAAAAGAGGAAAGTTTTTGAATGTAATTAATCTCTTTAATGAACCATCTCTTGAATGAGCATTCTTTTTAAAGCTTGAGCTAGTGTTAGCTTGTCTTTGTTAAAATTTTTTATTTTATAATAATATAATAATAAAATAATAGCATCTATCACTTATATAGTGCTGATTATATGTCAAATGCTCTAAGCATTTTAGCGTATTAAGTCATTTACTCTTCAAAACAACATGAAGGATAAATACTATTATTACTTCCATTTTAGAGATAAAACTGAGGCAAAAGAGATTATAACTTGCCCAGGCTTTCATAGTTGGTCAGTGGCAGAGTGGGATTTGAACCTAGACAGTCCAGGTTCAGAGCCTATGTTCTTAACCATTAATCAGATTGTCATATAGCTGGTGAACTTTCTTTGAATATGATAATATATGAATAATATATGAAATATATTATTATATTTGAATAATATATTTGAATATTATAATATTTGAATAATAATAACATAATATATGAAATATATGAATATGATAATATAAATATAAAATATAAATAATTTTAAATGTTAATCATTTCATGAATTTTTTTTTTGAGACAGAGTCTCACTCTGTTGCCTGGGTTAGAGTGCCGTGGTGTCAGCCTAGCTCACAGCAACCTCAAATTCCTGGGCTCAAGCGATCCTCCTGCCTCAGCCTCCCGAGTAGCTGGGACTGCAGGCATGCGCCACCATGCCCAGCTAATTTTTTCTATATATTTTTAGTTGTCCAGATAATTCTTTTCTATTTTTTTGTAGAGACGGGGTCTTGCTCTTGCTCAGGCTGAACTCCTGAGCTCAAACGATCCACCCGCCTCAGCCTCCCAGAGTGCTAGGATTACAGGCGTGAGCCACTGCGCCCAGCCTCATTTCATGAATTAAAATGAGAACATTTACCTGTGCTTTAGAGGTTTAAATTTATCATTGAATTAATTGAAAGTCAAAAAAATTCAGTAATATTTAATCAGCCAGAGAAATGTTTTTAATTTTGTGGTTAAACTTTTCTAAGGATAGCAAGATAAAGTTGATGAATATCAATTTATTTATCCTCTTTAATAGAATTCTTTGAATTCTTTAATAGAATTCAAAGCTCACAGATTCGTTCGGTCAGGGTGTACTAAAATTTGATGTTGAGAGTTCTGTGCCATTTCCTTTTCCTGTTAGAAATTTGGATGATGCATCTTATCCAGAGATGTAGCATTTTCTAGATGTTTTAGTATTGAGTAGTGCATTGGGTGAGATAGGCTAGGGAAAGTGAGTAAGGTAATATGGAAACTTGTTTTGTAGCACCCTTTTAAGACCTGATATTGTTTAAGTTACAAAGCTATGCTAAGTGCTAAATATGTTTTCACAACCTAAATAATACCCTATTTTAATATTCTTCATTGAACTTATTTTGAACTTTTATCCTTCCAAATGGATGTATATTTTACTTTAGTTTAACCTTTGAGAATCTTAAGATCATGAGGTTAGAAGCAGCAAGGTTCTACTTTTAAACTCTCAAACCTTTCTACTTTATTATTAACACTTCATCTAACTGATGAGAAGAAGCTGGGGTCTAAAATCTGCAGGAGTAAGTAGATGCTAGACTGTTATTATCCGTTTCCCTCTGTTTCCTGAATGTCACTAAGGATAGGAGGCACACATACAACAACCACCAGGTCAGAAGCAGCAAGACAAAATTCTGTAAGCAAAGAGGACAATGAGTTTTTCCTTCCTAATGTGAAAATCTCAAGTGTTCCACATGGACAGGAGTGTGTCTTTGTATATTTTCCCTGTTGAAAGTATACTGTATGTTAAGTTCCTTCATATCCGTGCTTTTAATTTATTAGCACGGTATTTTGTCCCTATACTTCACCTACCCAGAGGAAAACCAGGCTTGCGGTTTAGTCTGTACCTTTCCTGGATTTTTTCTATGAGCATATATATTAATCTATACATATTTTATGCACATATACTAATATATTTTGCATATATATATATATATATATAGTCCAAGAGGTTAAAACATACTCACCTAGGGCTAATCAGGTCCAGACGCAAGTCAGTTCCTTTACTTATTTACCTTTATTAAGCATTCACTTTTGCTAGGCTGACTAGCTCAAAGTCCTTAGTCTTTTCACTAAATGTATGTAGTTTTAGATAAAAAATTCTACAGCTGCATGATGCTGTAGAAGATTATAAACCATTAATAATAGTCACAGCTAGATGGTGGGTATTCGCTGGTAGAAGAGGGCTGGGTGTGACTGGAGTGGAGAACAGGGTAGATGTGAAAACACAGTTTGAGCTCTCCATTGCTTCATGAATTTAAGACCAGAATTGACTGTTATTACTGCATTACTTATACTCTTTATAGTCTTCCCTATTGTTTAAACTCTTGTAATACATATGATTACTTTAATAATGAAGCAAAAAACATGACTCGTTAGCAGTGTATATATAATTTAAATGTTTTACTCATTCTAAAATAAAATCCTTATATTTCAAGGTTAATTTTTTTTTCTGGAAGGGTATCCTGTAAAAGATTTGGAATATCTGCCTCCTTCCTCTGAATTTTTATAAGATTTTTTCCTCTAGGTTTTAGAGCTTATTGTTGTGTCTAAACTGCATACCCTAAAGCTTTCTGGGTGTTTTCTGACATTCCAGTAATTTTCCTGGTATCTCTCTCATTCCGATGCCTCTGCCTAAAAAAGACAAGCTATCTTGTGGGTATGGCTTTCAAAAAGCTAGTTATCCAGCCTGGGCAACACAGTGAGACCCCATCTCTACAAAAAATATTAGCGGGCATAGTGGCACACACTTTGTAGTCTAGCTACTGGGGAGGCTGAGGCAGGAGGATCACTTGAGCCCAGGAGTTGGAGGCTGCAGTGAGCTATGATCCCACCAGTTCATTCTAGCCAGGGCAACAGAACCAGACCTTGTCTAGTTAGTGTTGTTTCCATGTTTGGCTAAAAGAGGATAAAGACCCTTTGGATTTGGAGTTGTGCTTGAGAATGTATGCCAGATCATGCTTCCTCAGCTTTTTTTTTAACAGACCTGCTTTTTCTTTTTTAAAAATTTTTCATTATTATGGGCATATAATAGTTGTATATGTTTATAGGGTATGTATGATGTTTTGATACATGCATACAATGTGAATTAAGTCAGGGTAATTGGAATATACATCACCTCAGGCATTTATCATTTCTTGTGTTAGGAACATTCCAGTTCCACTATTTTAGTTATTTTGAAGTATACCCTAACTTATTGTTGATTATACTCACTTTATTTTGCTATCAAATATTATTTATTCTGTCTGTCTAACTATTTTTGTACCTATTAATCATCCCCACTTTTTCTCCCCCTCCCTGCTACCCTTTTCCAGCTTCTGGTAGCCATCATTCTACTCTGTCTCCATGAGATCAATTGTTTTTTAATATTTAGCTCCCACATATGAATGAGAACATGCAAGATTTGTTTTTCTGTGCTTGCGTTATTTCACTTAACATAGTGTTCTCCAGTACCATCTATGTTGTTGCAAATGGCAGGATTTCATTCTTTTTTTTTTTTCTATTTTCTTTTATTCTTTTAAAGCCCAGCTGTTTGAGGGATTTTATTCTTTTTCATGGCTATATAATGTTGGCATTCTCTGTATGTACCATAACTTCTTTATCCATTCATCCATTCATTAGGTCGATTCCAAATCTTGGCTATTGTGAATAGTGCTGCAAAAACATGGAAGTGCAGGTATCTTTTTTTGTTTTTTTTTTTTTTGAGACGGAGTCTTACTCTGTTGCCCTGGCTGGAGTGAGTGCCCTGGTGTTAGCCTGGCTCACAGCAACCTCAAACTCCTGGGCTCAAGCGATCCTCCTGCCTCAGCCTCCCCAGTAGCTGGGACTACAGGCATATGCCACCGTGCCCGGCTAATTTTTTCTATATACTTTTAGTTGTCCAGATAATTTCTTTCTGTTTTTAGTAGAGATGGGGTCTTGCTCTTGCTCAGGCTGGTCTCGAACTCTTGAGCTCAAACAATCTGCCCGCTTCGGCCTCCCAGAGTGCTAAGATTATAGGCGTGAGCCACTGCGCCTGGTCGGTATCTTTTTGATATACTGAATTCCCCTCCTTTGGATATATACCCAGCAGTGGGATTGCTGATGGTGGTTGCACTAATTTACATTCCCACCAACAGTGTATGGGGGTTCCCCTTTTTCCACATCCTCACCAGCATTCATTATTGTCTGTCTTTCTGATAAAAACCATTTTAACTGGGGTGAGATTATATCTCATTGTAGTTTTGATTTGCATTTCTCTCATGACTAACGATGAGCATTTTTTCATGTACCTGTTGGCCATTTGGAGGTCTTCTTTTGAGAAATGTCAATTCAGTTTCTTTGCCCATTTTTTTTTTTTTTTTTTTTTTTGAGACAAAGTCTCGCTCTGTTGCCTGGGCTAGAGTGCCGTGGCGTCAGCCTAGCTCATAGCAACCTCAAACTCTTGGGCTCAAGCGATCCTCCTGTCTCAGCCTCCCGAGTAGCTGGGACTACAGGCATGTGCCACCATGCCCGGCTAATTTTTTCTATGTATTTTTAGTTATCCAGATAATTTCTTTCTATTTTTTTTAGTAGAGACGAGGTCTCGCTCTTGCTCAGGCTGGTCTCGAACTCCTGAGCCCAAACAATCCGCCAGCCTTGGCCTCCCGGAGTGCTAGGATTACAGACGTGAGCCACCACGCCTGGCCAGTACTTCATTTTTTTTAATGGCTGAATAAACCCATTGTATGGATATATCACATTTTGTTTATCCATTCATCAGTTCATGGACATTTGGATTATTTCCGCTTTTAAACTTTTATGAGTAATGCTGTAAGCATTAATGTGTAAGTCTTTGTGTGAACATATATTTTCATTTCTTTTGGGTAGATACCTAGGAATGGAATTCCTGGGACATATAGTAAATTTATGCGTAACTTTAAAAGAAACTGACAAACTAAACAATTAAGTTTTATTTAAGAAGAGATACAAATTCATATAACAGAAAGAACTTTTTATATTATATTGGCAAAAAGTAAGTAAAATGATAATGCCTGGTGCTGATGAGTATAGAGAAACAGGCATTTCCATATACTCTTGGAAACGTGGATTGTTGCATTTTGGCAGTATATATTACTTTTAAAATGTGCGGGCCTTTCAGTTTAGCAGGCCTATTTCTGGGAATTTATCCTGTAGAAATCGTTGACATTCTCACGTTGATCTAAGTATTGCACTGTCATCTTAGCTTTTTTTATAAGAGTAAATTGAAAATACCTTCAGGCTCCATGAGTAGGAGACTAGTTATATAAATGGTGACTTAAATCTTTTTTTTAATCTCTTCTATCGTTAGTTTTCCTTCTCTCTGACATCATACCCATCAGCACACAAGTATGCCTTTTCTCCCATCTTAAAGAAAACCACTTTTACCCCCACTCCCAATTACTGCCTTATTTCTCTGACCTTCTACTGAAAAATTTCTCAAAAGAATGGTCTGTATACTGTAGCGATAGTCTTGAATGCCTTTGTTTCTATTCTTGAACCAGTTTAAGAAAGCTTTAGCCTCTCCACTCCACCTCAACTGCTCTTGTAAACATCACATTTGCAAATTCAGTGGTCTGTTTTCAGGCCCATCTTACTTGGCTTCTATAATAATATTCACCACTCCTCAGTCTTCTTTATTCCTCCTTTTTTGTTTCTTCTGTGTGTCAATGCCATCAACTACAAATGGAAGAAAGTAGAGCAGTAGGAATGATGGGATGGGTCTGCTAAGTTGGGTCTGCTTTTTCTGGACTTCTTTTGGCACTGACATGTACCTCTCCTCAACATTACACATGTCCATACCCTTTGCATTAAGAAAAATGGAGCTTATTCTTTAAGAAGTGACTTGCCTCTGAAGTAGGTTGGGGGAAAGAAAAGAAGAAGAAATGAACACACAAGAAACTGGAAGCATCATAGAATTTAGATGATGGCAGGAGAAAGAATGCAAATTGAAAATGTTTCCATATCTGCCCACTACCTCTCTCTATAAGATAACCAAGATAAAAGCTTTTTGGGGGAGATAGGGTAGGGTGGTGATTAAGATCAAACCTGAGGTCAAATCTCAAAACCTCAGCTGTAGCACTACATGTGGAACCTGGGACAAGTCATGTAGCCACTCCAAACTTTAGTTCCTCATCTGTAAAATTGGGATGCTATTACTACCTACTAGATTAATAATCATGGAGTAAAATCTTTATGTCTGCAGTTTCTCATCTAATGGGCTCCCTTTACTTTGTTTATGTAGTGGAGAGTATGTTACTCAGGAGCTGATCTGTCTCCCCAACCTCCTTTTTTATACCAATAATTGACCTTTTCACAGCCTGTAGGCTTCTTCTGATAATCAGTGAGAGGCTGGAACACAGCTGGCACACTCCCATGCAGCGTTGCAATCTGTAAGGGTAAAGGCCAGATAGCAGATATTTAAAGCTATAAATCCCTTTCCCAGTAATGTGTTTTATGTTTTTCTCAAGTATTTCTTATGGTATAATGCATAAAAGGAATTTTAAATATTATCTTTAGGTATCTTTATTTAATCTTTCATTGTAATGCAAGAAAAGTGCATAGCACTTAGTGTTCTGCTTAATAGATTTTTACAAATGGAATATAATCATGTAACGACCACCTAGATCAAGGTAGAGAATGTGAGTAGTATCCAAAAGCCTCTTTTGTGGCCTTTCCATTTATTCTTCCCCTAAAAGGTTATCATTATACTAAGTTATATTTTGGTAGATTTAATTTTGCGTGTATTTGAACGTCATATAAATTGAATCCTATACCTGTTTTCTTTTGTGTATGGCTTTTTTTCACTCAGCTTTATGTCTGTGAGATTGATCTGTGTTGTGTTTAGCAGTAGTTCATTTTTTTCATTGCTGAATAACATTCCATTATATAATTTATCCTTTCTACTGGTGATGTAGGTTGCCCCCTGGTTTTTGCTCTATGAATAGTGCTGCTGTCAACATTCTCATAAATGTCTTTGGTACACACGTACGCATATGCACATTTCTGAGTGGAATTGCTGAGTCATAGCTGTGCATATATTCAGCTTCGGTAGGTATTTTCGTAGATAATACCAAACCGAGGCAAAAATCCTAAATAAAGTATTAGGAAACAAAATCCAATAGTACACACACACACACACACACACAAGATAATACTTTCCAACCAAGTTGAGCAACAAGATGGTTTAATATTTGAAAATCAATCTATGTAATTCATACATTATCAGAATAAAGGAGAAAAATCATATCAATCAATAATCTCAGTATAACCATCTCAGTAAATAAAGAACAGAGATATGCTCCTCTATAACAGTACATTTATCATACTCAAGAAATATAACATTAATATAAAACAATGATCTAATAAACAATGTATATTCAGATTTCCCCAGTTGTTCCATTGATGTCCTAGCTGTTTTTGTTTTGTCTTTTTCATCTAGATTCCAATCCAGCATCAAAAATAGCATTTATCATGTATTATTAAATATTAATATATCACAATCAGTATATAGCACACATATCAAAAAAAGTATAATAAAACTTGTTATTTTAAGGTGAAAACCCTTCTAACCCGATCTCACGAAGGAGCGTAGACTCTTGCCATACCCTCCCAGAAGTTTTCTACGTGCTCCTTCTCAAACACAACTCCTTCCTTTCTAGGAGGAACTACTCCTGATTTTTAAGATAATCATTGTATTTATAGTTTAGTTTTACCTGTTTTTCAATATGGTTTTAATATTTTAACAGTATAATTTTAATTGTTGATATCTAATTATATTAATATTTTAATAGTATGTTAATATGATATAGTCTCATCTATATATTTTTCCATCATCATTTTTGTTTTTCCTTTTGTTTTTGTGTCCTTAGTACATCACATCCGGAGGCATATAATATCTATTTATCTCATTATTGATACTAACTTTTCACTATTTGAATTATTCCATTAAATAAAAGTTATTTGCCAGGTTGTTTTTTTTTTGCTATTTCTCCTTTTGTACATGTTACTATTTTCTCCTTTGTCATAGGTACTTTGAGAATATGTAAATATACTCTTTCTCATCAAACTTTGATCCTAGTTTGGCAATCATTGATGATTCTTACCCTAAATCATTTTTATTATAATGTTTGACAAATGCCAAGTTTCTAGCTCCATCATTCTGTCTATAGTTAATGATTGGAATTCTTCTACTAGAAGGAAGGCTTTTCATTTTTCTTTTTTTGTGTATTTCAGTATTTTATATATTTTAATTTTATTCTATATAGTATATATTCTGTTACTATCATTATTTATTGCATTGCATGAATTGTCCCAGTTTGGTCAGTGGGATACCCTTCAGACTGGTGCCAGAGTCCTTTCGACATGTCTCTGAGCACTTTCTTACTTTTTGGAACAAGATGTTTCAACTTATCGTGTATTTTTCTAGTCCCAGACCTGGAATTGGCCATTTCCTTAAGGAGACTTGATTCCTTTTAGTGGGTAATGGTATTCAAAAGCAAAGACCTTGGTGCTAGTTTTTTCTTTACATTTACCGTGTATGGGGTTTGTAGAGCTTTTTGAATTCATGGCTTGATGTTTTCTGTGAGCTTTGAAAAATCCTTGGCCATTACCTCTTTAAACATTGCTTCTGCTGCATTCTATCTCATGTTCTTCTAGGACTCCAGTTACTCATGTTAGACCTTTCACTATGTATCATATGTCTCTTAAACACACTTTTGTATTTTCTATCCTTTTTTTCTTTCAGTGTTTTAATTCTGTTGATCTATAATCCTTTTTTTTCTGCTATGTTTAACCTTGTATTAAACCTATTTATTAAAATTTTCAATGTAAGTTCTGAGGTTTTTCAGTTCTAGGATTTCCACTTGACTTTTTTAAAAAAATAGATTGCACTTGTCTGGTGAAATTCTTGATATCATCTGTGTTTTTAAAACATAGTAATCATAATTATTTTAAAATCTGTGTCTGATTAAATCCAGTATCTGGATCACCTGTCTGTCTATTTCTCTAGTTCCACCCCCCCTCACCATCCTACAGAACATTTTTTAAAAATGTTGGACAGTAATTTGATAATCTGTAAGGTTATAAAAGCAATATTCTTAGATTCCCTGAAATAACAATTATTTGATCTGTTTACATCAATGTATTGCTAAGTTGTATTGTAACAACCCCTAATTTTCAGTGGTTTACAACAGAACAGGCTCATTTCTTTCTCATGTCACATTTTTGTTTCTGAATAACCACTTGGTTATTATGTTCCTTGTGTCTTATTCATTCTGGGATCCAGGCTGAAGGAGAAGCCCCCATCAGGGATGTATTGACCTAATGACCAAAGTTAAAGATAAGTGTGAATGATGTAATGGCTTTTAAAAGTCTGCTCAATTGAGGGTCATGTCATTCCTGCTCACCGTCTCTTGGCCAGAGCAAGTCATATAACCAAGCCCACAGTGAAGAGGGTGCAGAAGAGTGTGTACTAATTCTACAGGGAGGCATTAAAAGTTACATGTCAAGGGTAGGAATGTATAATCCTTTTTCAGGGAGAGAAGAGTGAATAATTTGAAACAATAATAGAATTTATCCTACTATTCTAAATGAAAAACTCTCAATTTTGAAAAAGCTGTATATGCATGAAGGTATGAACACAAAATTATTAATAATGATAAATTATAAACAGTAGTAAGGACCTTTATGGTATATTCAGTGAAATGTTAAATAGCTATTAAAATGATCATTGTAATACAGGTGGAGCATCCTTAATCTGAAAATCCAAAATACTCCAAAATTTGAAACATTTTGAGAGCCAACATGACACTCAAAGGAAATGCTCATTGGAAAATTTCAGATTTTGGATTTTTGTATTAGGGATGTTCAACAAATATAATGCAAGTATTCCAAAATCTGAAAAATATCCAAGATCTAAAACATTTCAGGTCCCAAGTATTTCAGAAAAGGTGTACTCAAGCTGTATCTAGCAATATAGGAAAATGCATTTAATATGTTAAGTGAAAGCTATGTACAAAGTATATGTACCCCTTGAGTATAGCTATATACACAATCATATATTAGTAACAAAATTGAAGCTATAAAGTTGATAATAGTCATTTTAGGATGATAGACTTAGGAATGATTTTTCATCTTTAGACTTAAACTTGTGCTGTTATTTTATAATTTAAAATAATTTTATTTTTATAAAAGTTATTTTTTATTCTAAAAGTCATACACATACATATCAGAGCAATGTTGGAAAATACAGAAAAAAGGATTAAAAGATAAATTCTGGAAATATCTCCTAAACCATCACTGTTACTATTTTCAGTGTGTTAAAAAAATTAATTATGTTTAAAAAATGACCAGATTAACCTTGTACTGCCTTGTCACATTTCATTTCAGGCCCTGAAAATCCTTGGTTGGTTCAAGCTTATGTTTCAGCAGCTAAACACCCTTTTGCTTCTGTGGTGGCTCAGGAGGTTTTTCAGAGTGGAATCATTCCTTCAGATACTGACTTCCGTATCTATAGGGATTTTGGGAACATTCCAGGTATTTTGTCAATGGTTATGGGTTATTATGCAACATTAATTCATCAAAAGCAGGTTTTACTTCTTAAAAATTTATGAGTCAACAGCATTTTCTGAGAGCAAATTCTTTATGGGAGAGCTACACATTCTGACTCACTGAAACAGAGTTCCTAATGCTTTCCTTTTTTAAACTCCATAGTAATTTAAATGCTTGCCTTCTCTACAATATGTCGTCTTGCCCCACAATGTGGCAGAAGAACAGGGAGAACTGTTTAGCACTTCATTCCCAAAAGATGGTAATAGATCCTTCAGGGGTCTTTGACTTTCGTCGTTGTTTTGCTTTGCCAGCTCCCTTGGAGACTTGACTTGTACTTACAGCTTATTTGAAGTTAAAGTTTGTCTCTGGCCTGACAAGGATGTAGATGACAGAGTTTTGATGACCTCCCAAATTCAATATTCCTACGCCTTGCTGTTGTGACTTGTAATGCCTCCCTGTGGAGCAGTATACTTCCGCAATCATTATGTATTGAATTATGTACCATAGCTATAGAGTCTATAAGAATTTTGAAGATAATTTATGTCATTCATTCATAAGTGTGACAAAGCAATCATGCCACTGCTTTGATATTTTGTCATAGGAATTTAATGCATTAAACAAATGGGCCTAAAGCAAGGTTGATCTTTAAAGCAAAATGACTTTTTTTTTTGTCTGTCGTAGGAATAGACTTAGCTTTTATTGAGAATGGATACATTTATCACACCAAATATGACACAGCGGACAGAATTCTAACAGATTCCATTCAGAGAGCAGGTTGGTATTCTAATTTAGACTTTTGATATGCAGTAAGATGAACTATTAGGGATGATATATAAACCTATAAATACTCTGTGGCCTCTGCATTAGAGAGGCAGTATGCAGTGTGAATGAGCTAGGGCTTTGGAGTTGGAGAGGTGAAGTCTTGAATTTTAATCTTGCAATCTAGTTTAGCAATTTAAGATAGGAATATTAATTGTGAGGAAATGAAAAGGGAGCTGACCCAGAGTTATGGTAGGATTGCTAAGTGATGAGAATGTAGCCAAACTGAAAGCTATAACTCGGAGGTGGCACCGGGACACGTTTGGGCAGGTTGCCTGGATATAGAAAACAGTAACATTGATCCACGGTTGGGTGGTAAGGGCAGGTGGGAGGTTTATAGGACTGGCGTCAGAGGAGGGCATAGGGGCAAGGGAGTTAAAGTGCTTTCTAGGGAGATTTGAAGTAGTCAGAGATGATGAGTCTGATACTGAGCCTTAAGGAGTTGGTAAGACTTGGCCTGTGGAGAAAAGAGGACATTCCAAGTAAGCACGGCATGAGCAGGGTGTGTTTGTACGTGGGAGGCTGTTGGTGAGTAGACTGTCAGACTAGAATGGAAGTAGTATTTTCAGAAACAGAAATGAGCTAGAAGTGTATGGGGTAGAGAAAATTGTAGAACGCTTTAAAAATCAGCAAGAAGATGCTGTAGTGATAAGGAATCATTGAAGGCTTCAGTCCATGAATGAACTCATTAAGATGGTTTTCTGTGCTTTCATCTGGTGATGTGGTATGGAACAGATGGTGAGGGGGAGAGCCAGGAGTCAGGGTCATTCGGACAGTAATTTAAGTGTGGAAACATGAGGACCTGGACTGTGATGTTGACAAAAGATAGAAACAAAAGGGGGAGGGTTGGAAAATTAGACACATTTTGAATGTAAATTTTAGAAGATTTGACAGGTTGGACAGAAGGGATGGGTCAGATGGGTGGCAGCAAAAATGATAGCAAAGTGTGAAACCTAGCTGGCTGGGGACAGACGATGCCATTGACCATGATGGGGAGGAGGGAAGGCGACCCTCATCCAATGACAGTGGAGAGGGGAGGGAGACCAGGAGTTCTGCCAGACATGTAAGGCAGAGGAGTCTGTAAACCAACCTGATGAAAACAGATACAGTGTTAGAGCTCTTGGGAAAACAACACAAGTATGGAGAATGGAAATTTTTTGGGAAGAGTGAGGCAAGGATAGAGGACTAAGATTGAGCTTTGGGGGGGAAAAAAAAGTGATGGGATAAGCAGCAAGAAGAAATGCAAGTCATTCAGGGCTTCTTACGGTTCTTGCATTAAAGTTTAAACTCATTCATTCCTTCATTGATGTAACAGATATTTATTATAGACCTTTGATGTGCCAGGTTTTGCCTCTTAAGACTCTTCCTGCTTCTCTAGCTTCATTGCCGAATACTCTCCTCATTCAGGACTTTTTTCTCTATTTGGAACTTTTCCTCTCAGGGCCTTCATCTCCACAGTTCTCTCAGTCTGGACAATCTCCCCCATTGTATCTCACTCCTATTCATCCTTTAGCTATAAATATCACTTCCTCAAGGATGCTTCCCTGACTTCCAAAAACTCCATTAGTTTCCCATAATATGTTCCTCTGAGACTCTACTTCCTCTCCTTATTAATTTTTAACATATTTGTAACAGCTTGTTCAGTATCTGTGAACTTCATGAGAGGCCTTTGTCTCATGGTTCACTGCTGAGTTTCTGGTATCTAGAAGAGTGTTTGGTACAGTTAATATGTATTCAATAAAGGGGAACTAAGAAACAGCCACTGGGTTTGTCAACAGTGAAGGTACAACTAGAACTAATCATAGAGACTAGTTCTGCTAGAAGGGAAAGGACAAAGGTCAGTTGGCTGAGCTTCTAAGCTGAGAGGAAATGGGGCAGAGGGCATGGACTGTATTTGAGAAATTTAGTAAGAAAAGTGAGAGAAAGCAAAAGGATGATAGAAAGTTATTTCTATGTACATTCTTTCTAGCTATTTCTTTATGCAAAGAGCAGATGTTTTATTCTTTAAATAGTTATATATGTAAATCACAAATAGTTTATTCACTTTATCTTTTTTTTTTTTTTTACTAATAGGTGATAACATATTAGCAGTTCTTAAATATCTAGCTACATCTGATATACTGGCTTCTTCTTCTAAGTATCAGCATGGAAACATGGTCTTCTTTGACGTGCTTGGCTTGTTTGTCATTGCCTACCCCTCTCGTATTGGCTCAATAATAAACTACATGGTGGTAATGGCTGTTGTTTTGTACCTGGGCAAAAAATTGTTGCAGTCCAAACATAAGAGTAAGTATTTTCCTGTAAAACTGCAAAGCAACTGGCACGGATGTAGGATTTTCTTAAAATGTTTTAGTTGGTTTACTTATATCTTCCCAAGAAGTTAAAAATGTTAAGAAAATAATATTTGCTTAATATTTTAAGAAATTTCTAAATAAATATTAAATTAATATGTGCTTGTTATACTTTTGATCTTGGTGAAGCAGACAGTTTTTAAGTATTTAGGCACTCCATAGAAATAACACATGGAAGGTATTGAAAATGGTTTATAAAGATTTACTTTCAATGAAAGATCCCATTAAAAAATCTTGTCCATACTACAGACCAATAGCCAGTGTTCTAAAGTATGAATGAACTGTTTCGATTCCTTCTATTTGAAATGTTTCTACTTGAAGTGTTTCATAGTCTAAGTTGTTATGTGCTATTACAAGATAAAATATTTGGCAACAATCTAAATAATCCTTTATCATCAGTTATTTTTCCCATGCTCCTTATTTTCCTGTGTTAGTTTCTTTTAGCAAGATCTTATATGGAACTTTGCCTTCCTTTCTTGCTAATTAATATTTTGATATATAAAGCATCCCAAAGGTGAAAAAGATTATGACTACCTTTTTCCCTAGAAAGGAATGTATCTGTACTGTTTCTAGAAGATCTTATCTCTTTGAGTCTTTGGTATCCTTAGTTTCTCAATAAATGCTACTTGAATGTTATTCTTTGATACTTCCCCTCTTCTAGTGTTTAACAAAAATTAACACTAGGACATTTCAGTTCTTTTCAATTATAATGGTGAATTTTTTGTTTTAACATTTGCCTATTTAGCTCTACTGACTGGTTATGTAATTGATTTGATCAAGATGGTGATCTCAACTTTTTGTTTTCTCTTCGTTAGCTGATAACTACACGAAGGACTTCTTGTGTGGACTTGGCATCACTCTGATTAGCTGGTTCACCAGCCTCGTTACCGTTCTCATTATAGCCGTGTTCATCTCTCTTGTTGGACAGTCTCTCTCATGGTATAACCACTTTTATGTCTCCGTTTGTCTGTATGGAAGTGCAGCTGTAGCCAAAATAATATTTATACATACCCTTGCAAAAAGATTTTATTACATGGTAAGTGTTAGGCGTATTTGTTGATTTCTTTTTGCTGCTTTTAAGAATTGAAAACAAACTCAAGTGGGATTCATTGTATTTGGCCTTTTGAGCTATCAAAAATTGTTCACTGTGGTTATAGAAAATGCTCTCACACTGTGTTAATTTTCTGGAAGCTTTCTTATTCTGATTGTTACAGAATCCAAATGAGGTCATAAACCTGTGCTGTTGACAGGTGGTGGTGACAGCAAGGTTTGTTAGCACAGCCTTCTGCCTCTCCTGAATTTGCTGCAGTTTTTATAAATATGCTCTTGTATCTCCCACCCATCCCTGGGCTCACTCAATTGTTTATGTTGTTTGAATGTCTCTGTTCTCCCCTGGAATGTATGCTTCTTGAGGGCAAGGATAATTTTATTCATTGCTATATCCTCTGTGCTTAGGCAGTATCTGGCACATAGCACTAACACACAGTAAATATCTGTTGCCTAAAAGAATGCTGCACTTAAAATTTTCTCTTTAGTTTATCCCCCCTCACTTTTTTTTCTTTTAACTATATGGCGATGCAGATTCTGATAGCATGCATGTATGGTATTGGGGTTAAAGACACCTTGCTAAGGAAAAAAGAGGGAAAGGAAATAGAATTCCAAATGATTTATAATGATTTTTAGAGAATACTGTCATAATGTTATGGCTTCAGATGTATAAATTTGGTAAAAATAAAATTAGAAATTAGGGCTATAAAATAATAGGACTAAAAATTGCAGTGAAAGAGAGAGTCAGGGTATCTAAATGAATTAGAAAGGAAAATCTTTCTTAGCTCCATTTTTTTCAAGATAGCCAGTGTAGACCTGCTTTTTAAAATTTGTCCTAATAGGGATTAGATTGGAGATCTGGAAGACCATAACTCAGCATTCTTCCACAACGATGTCTTTGGTATCTGAACTTTGGTCTCAGTTTCAGTTAATATTGGGATATGGTCTGAGAAACCCTTCCATATTAGCAGGCCCTATTGAAGGAAGGTTCTTTGAGTTAGCCATCTATTTATGGTTGAGCTTATACTTTTATCTTAGTGGCTTCAGTTTGTAAAAGAATAACACCATGGGGTTCAATTTCACATGCTTGTTCTTAGTGCAGATGTATGTAACCAGAATGTGGCTGGCTGTTGTTGACTGGGGCAGGGGCAGGATAGAAATGCTTAGTAAAATTCCATTTACTTTCACTAATTTCAGTTGTCCAGTAATAACACTTTGGGCTGAAAGCACAATGGAAAGAGTAATGTGTTTCACTTTCATTTCTTTAAACACCCGGTGGGCTTGGTACCATGCTAAGGCCTGGTGATACAGAGATTCATAAGAATGTGATCTTTGTCTGAGGAGCTCACCATTTCATTTGGTGAAATGTGGAAAGTACAATAATTTCAGTACACTGGGATGAAATGAGAGTGACATATATACAGTGCTGTAGGAATACAAGGGAAGGAGAGGGGAATTTTGCATGAAGTCAGGAAGGCTTCATAAAGAAGATGGTGACATTTGAATGGGGTTTTTGGAGCATAAGTCGAAGTTTACCAGATGAATAACAGGTTGATGAGCAGTCCAAGGTGGGAATGTGCAAAATGCATTTGCATCACAGTTAGTAAAAAGTGCAGTGTGGTGAAGACAAGGTGACAGCACAATAACTGGAAAAGTAGGCCGGGGTGAAGGTGGAGCATGACCCTTAAAATCAATGGAACCACCATTAAAATTTTCTGAGCAGGTTAGTGAGTGAGAGAACTTGTGATTTAGTAAGAAAACTGGGGACACTGTATAGAATGGAGTGGAATAGGGCAGGGGTGGGAGGGATAACAGAGGTGAGGATGGGAATAGGTTTGAGGGATGTTTGTTTTATCTTTGATATGATTTGGGCACTTAAACGTATTTTCCGTTATTTCAGTTTTTATTGCTGAGATCTTTGTTTTTAAATACCTGAGTGGCATTCAGCTCCAAATTGAATCCCAAGAATTACATTCTTTGCAAAGACCAAGCCTCTTGATCCACACTGTGTTGAACATCTAAGTATTTAGCAACTGTAGTCTATCTTTCATGATCCAAGGGGTGGGAGTTGTCAAATGAATTTTGACTTGTTTTGAAAACGTGTAACAGAAACTCTTTTGAGCTCTTGAAGTAGGGTCTGTTATAACAAACATCAGGACTACAAAATGGGGGAAAGGCACACCACAAGACCAGCTGGAGATAGAAAAGACTAAGGAAGATCATGCCAAATCCCATACAGCATCGCATTAAATGTCCTGCAGTTTTCCAGGTGTGCTATTGGTGGTGCTGCAGCAGTTTGTAATGTTGCTTCACAGGTCATTTTTCTAGTGTGCTTGAAACAGTCTTTGGAAGTTGCACAAACCGAAAAGCTTACAGAGATGAATGGTTTTAGGAGACTCCTTTCTTCTATTTTGGAACATTTCCAAAAAATACTTATATTCAGGTGGAAGAAAAGCACAGATTAAGCACAAGTAATGGTATCACTTTTACTCCATCTTGTTAAATACTGCCCTTTCCTGTGTAGCAATTTGAATTTGTTACTTCATGATAGGAGGTAGCTTTGTTAGTGTTTACTTTGTCAGTTTAAAGGGTAGACTCTGTTATAAACAAAATGTAGCTATCCTGGGGGATAGAAATTGTATTACAGTAAAAGATCTTTATGAATGACCCATGAATGAGACTACTTGTATATTTTTCTTTCTTTCAGAATGCCACTGACCAGTATCTGGGAGAAGTATTTTTTGACATCTCGCTATTTGTCCATTGTGGTTTTCTTGTAACTCTCACTTATCAAGGACTTTGCTCAGCATTTATTAGTGCTGTCTGGGTAGCATTTCCATTGCTCACAAAGCTTTGCGTGCACAAGGACTTTACGCTGCATGGTAGGGTATTTTTGATTTTGATACAAATGGGAAAATGCTTTAAAATACATAAGATAAGGCTTCTAGGGACTGTTTCTTTTCATTATCTTATTGAATAGGCTTTCTAAATTATTACTGTTTGTTTTTTAAAATTTTCATACCACACAGATTGTGTTATACCCTACACCCCTTCCCATTTGTATGTTTGCAAACACATGCTAATATATTATTTGTGTGTTTTGTTTAATTCTTGTTTCGTATTTTATCTTCTCTGAGCGAAAGTGTCTTATTGCACTAGATAACATGTACCCTAAAAGGCAAGTTACATCTAACCTAATTTCTGTTAGGTGCCAAGGTACCTCAGTACTATACAAATCTGTATCTCTCTGTAGAATTCCATAGATGTGTATTTTCTTTCTCTTTTTCTTTAGGTGCCCAAGGAAAATTTATTGCCTTTTACCTTTTGGGGATGTTTATTCCTTATCTTTATGCATTGTACCTCATCTGGGCCGTGTTTGAGATGTTTACCCCTATCCTCGGGAGAAGTGGTTCAGAAATCCCACCTGATGTTGTGCTGGCATCCATTCTGGCTGGTTGTACGATGATTCTCTCTTCCTATTTTGTAAGGAAAAACAAATTTTTAAAAAATTTTGTTTCTTTTTTCATCTTTATATGAATGTGTGATGAGTTTAGACATACTAGAGTCTATGAAATAATCTAATTATTGAGAAAGTCTTAAGCATATGGTGAATGGCTGTACATCTTGTGCGTTTGTTATGGTAAGAAAATGTAGAATGGGATTTTTGTTGTTGCTGTGTTTTAAAAGTTTTGCCTCCCCATCCTCCCAAATCCTCTCATTATACCTCTTTTCAAATAGCCTTTCAAACTACCTGAATGTGAATTTGTAGAGTGTATACCAAGTGAGAATTGTGAGAGATTGCCTGATGTTGAACTTTCAGAGTGATTCCTAGTAGGGTGTTTTGAAATTGCTAATTAGAGGCAAATGTAAATAATTACAAAGTAGTTTTATTAGTGCTGTTAGAACTAGTGAAGGAAGACTAATTCTAATGAGGCTTTTTCATTGTCATTCCACTACCTCGTTGCTAGCACATCCAAGTTCATTGAGTCTGTCTGCTTGGGTGATGCACGCTTATGACATCCAAACATGCCTTCATTTACCGAAAGAGTATCATGGCCCACGTCAGCACCCATTTTGCTGTACCAGTGTCCTGTCCTCAGAGGGAGAGTTCTATTTTTGCTGTCTCTCCTCTTCCCTTGGGACTTGCCAGAGGGAAGAAAAGACAGTTACACAGAGTTTAAGACCAGACCCCCCACCTTTGGTAGATGAAGCTCCAGGCAGAGTTTTTCTATTTGATGTCTACAACTCCAGGACTCAGGTTGGACCCCTCCAGAGAAGGCAGGTCTCTGTTTTGTGGCTCTTTAGATTGAAATTCCTAAGAAGTACTTACTGAATACCCATAGGTACACCTTGGGATTTGAGGGTAGGGGACCAAATAGAAAAAGGAGTTATGACTTTATTATAATTCTTTTCTCCATGGAGATTGTAGTGAGCTTTTTCATATTGATATAGGGCATTTCTTTGGAAGTTAGGTTCTAAAAACAGCAGGTAAGAATAATACCACACACCTGGTCAGCATCATCCATGGAAGTCCCTTAAATAGCCAATAAAATTCTGTATAAGTGGCTTTATATATATATATATCTGTAGAATAAATCGTGTGCACATTATTGTTTGAGGTTGGCTGTACTAGTCCTAAAAGAAATCTGAACATTCCAGTGATTTTACTTTTAAAATAATGTTTAAGTCCTTAATGGTACTTACAGGGATGGATGGAAAGTTCTAAAATGTTCTTTGTTGTCTACGGGGTTTCCTTCTTTTGGTTTTAATGTTAACCCTTATATCCTCTGTGCTTGTTAATAGATAGGTTTGCTGTTGTGAGGATTAAAGGACATGGTGGAGTTCTGTCATCTGTAGATGAAGTTCTAATATAAAGTCAGCTAATTTATGAACTGAACCTTTCTCCCTAGTGTATTTATTAGATTGCAGTCAATGAATGGAAGCTATCGATGCCCACGAAAGATGACCCAAATGTGGGACATTTGAATTATGTTCCATTGATCATATGGAAGGGGGCAAAATGAACCCTGGAAACTGTCACTGTGAATTGAAAATGTCCCCAAAGTACAGAAATCTTGGAAACCAGAAGAAAGAGGATTAAAGTCTACCATCTCCTAAATTATATTTTATTGGGAAAGTTTTTTTTTTTTTTTTTAAGAGATGAGTTCTTGCTCTGTTGCCCAGACTGGAGTACAGTAGCGTGATCATAGCCCATTGCAGCCTCGAACTCCTGGGTTCAAGCCATCTTCCCATATCAACCTCCCGAGTAGCTGGGACTACAGGCATGTACCCCCATGCCTGGCTAATTTTTAAAATTTTTGTAGAGACAGTGTCTCACTATGTTGCCGAGGCTGGTCTTGAATGCCTGAGCTTAAGCGACCCTCCCACTTCGGCCTCCCAAAGTGCAGGGATCACAGGCATGAGCCGCACACAGCCTGGAAAAGTTTTTGAAGAGAAGATTGCCACTTGGAATACTTAAAAAAAAAAAAAAAACTCATTTAATTTTCATTACAATGTGAAATAGTTCTGCTATACTTCTTGATGCCTTGGGTTATCATTCTCTTCATCGTTTTCTTATTTATGTGTAGCAGTGATAATGACAGTGGTGTATCAATAGTGTGAGAATATTTTCTTTGGGCAATGGAGGATTGAACCACAGTGCATATTTCAGAGAGCTTTTATTTCCGTCCTTGGGAATTTATTAACTATATCTGCTAGAAAGCAATTAAGTTCTTGTCAAGTGATCAGTTAATAGGCGTCCTGGGGTTATTCTCTGCTGGGCCATAGTGGTTATACCTGTGTTGAGTGAACACGAGCTGAAATGAGACTGCTGATGAGAGTGGGATCAGGAGGAGGAGACTCAAGAGAGCTCAGAGTCCTCAGCGCATATTGGACATTTCAGAGTCTCTTATTTTGCGTGCATTTCAGAACCTAGAGTGACAAAGGGTGCAACATTTAAAACAAATAGAACTGTAAAGGTGATTAGCAGTGGGATCCAAATACATTTCACTTCGTGGCTATTTCCTCCTCCTCTTCCTTCTTCATTCTGTGATTGCCATTTCACTTATCACCATTACCAAACCTCGTCTAGAAGACAGGAGGAAGAGGTAGAAGATGAGCCTTGTGATTTTGAGAAGAGGGAACGTGGATGTCGAAACTATACCTTAAAGTGAGGTTTTAGAACAACATTGGGTATTAGCTGGCTTGAGAATGGCAGGAACCGCAGCGTTATGACAGGGAGGTTTCTGTGTTTTTTTTTTGACCTAAAAGCCTGTATATACATAAACTTACCAGCCTTCCAGTGGAGGGGAGACTCCTTACTTGGCAGGATATTTGAAATTGTTCTAAAGAGCCACATTTTAATATTGTGACTATTAGGAGAAGGAGGGGAAGACAGGGTGCCAGATTGTGTTTTGCTAACTCACAGCCTTAAGTCCTCAGGTACTTTGTCTTATTTCCGTGCTCGCAGTGTACAAACATAAGATCTTTGGCCTAAGACCACTACTGTTTTGTTGGGATATTGGCGTTGCAGCGGAGTTGACTGGGAACAGACTGAGACGCACACAGAAATATGGCAAAACAGGTTTATATATGCTGGTGGGCTCAGGGGGATTTTTCCTCCCAAATTCTGAGCCCCAAATAAAGATTGTATCAGTCTTTTATACATTTTGCTTGGGGCACAGTTAATGAGTGAGGAAGTGGGGCATAGTTACAATGAGGTCATTCTCTTGTGGGGGCAGGGTCTGGAGCAACCTTCGTTCCAGGTACAGAGTTCCTATGGAATGTCT
>CAUYSK010087364.1:0-14325 GCA_963575035.1 Avahi laniger | reverse complement strand
TGTGGAAAGCAATATGGAGATACCTCAATGAGATACAAGTAGAACTACCATTTGACCCAGCAATCCCGTTACTGGGCATCTACCCAAAAGAGTAAAAGTTGCTCTATGAAAAAGACACCTGCACTCGAATGTTCATAGCAGCGCAATTCACAATTGCAAAGATGTGGAAACGACCCAAGTGTCCATCAATACATGAGTGGATTAATAAACTGTGGTATATGTATACCATGGAGTACTATTCAGCTTTAAGAAACATTGGTGACATAGCACCTCTTATATACTCCTGGAAAGGGCTGGAACACATTCTACTAAGTGAGGTATCCCAAGAATGGAAAAATAAGTACCACATGTACTCACCATCAAATTGGTATTAACAGATCAACACATAAGTGCATATATAAGAATTACATCTATTAGATATTGGGCAGTGGGGAGGGGGGTGGAGGGAGGAGGGGACGGGTATATGTGTACACAAAGAGTGCAATGTGTACCACGCAATAGGATGGACATATCTGAAACCTGGACTGAGGGAGGGGGGCAAGGGCAACACACGTAACCTAAACATCTGTACCCTCATATTATGTTGAAATAAAAAAAAAAATTCCAAATTTAGATAAACTTTAAGACCATTTCAGATACAAAATAAGGCTCTAAATCTATAATGAAATCTATAATGTAATTTCTAGAACCACCACCAAAATATACATACAAAGAAATTAACTAAAAATCCAATGGAAAAATCAAATTAGTATACTAAAAATATTTCTTTAGCGTAAAAAAAGCCAATGAAGGAGTAATAGGAACAAAAATATAAAACATACAATTTTAAAGTTTTATTTCATTCTAATTAACAAAAAATAATTGTACATATTTATGGGGTACAATGTGATGCTTCTATATATGTATATACTTTGTAGTTATCAAATCAGGGTAATTAATATTTCCATCACTTCAAACATACGAGGTAAAACAAATTTGAAATAACCTAACAGATACAAAAATGTTTACCCTAAATCCAGGTATATCACTTTGGCTACATAGGAATAGCCTTAGTATTCCAATAAAAAAGATATCTAAAAGAGATACAAATCACTTCCAAAGCCATTTATGGATATGTACGTGTGTATGTATTAAATATATATGAAGTTAAAAGTTGGAAAAATACATACCATGCATACAGTAAACATAGAACTGCTGGAATAGCGACATAGATGACAAACAAAATGGATTTTAAAGTACAGAATATTAATTTAAAAAAGGAAATTCTCAAGGGCAAATAAATACATAGAATAGGATGATACAACATTTATAAATGGAAATGCAACTAATTACAGAGTGCCTAAATTCTTGAAGTAAACTTCAAAAAATAGAAAAGAGAAATAATCAATTGAATAATTATAGATGGATATTTCAGTATGTTTATTCAATAATTAAAAGAATGAGAAAATAAAATATCTTTGAGTACAAAAGATTAGTATATTTATAACCAACTTGACCTAATTAACATCTATAAAATCCAAACAGCTCCAGGACACATATTCCTTCTATTGTGCATTATCTATTAACCAGTATAAACCACATGCTGAGTCATAAAACAAGTCCCATTAAATTTGAAGGATTTAAATTATATGATCTCTGGTCAAAATGGACTCAAATTACAAATCAGTAATACAAAGAAAGTCAGGAAACCCATAAATATGTAGAAATCAACACATTTCTATCATGGGCAAAAAAAATCACAGAATAAATTAGAGAATACATTGAATTAAATAAAAAAGACAGCATATCAAAATCTGTGATGTAGCTAAAGCAGTGCTTAGACAGAAACTTATAGCATTTAATATTTGTACCATGAATAACAGTAATTTAAAGTCAGTGCTCTAGGTTCCTTCATGAAAAGTTAGAAAGAGAAGAATAAATTAAACCCTAGGATAAGCAGATAGAAGAAAGGAAATAATAAGGATCAGAGTAGAAAATAACGAGAAAAAAAAAAAAAAGAAAAAGAACCAATGGAGAAAATCAACAAAAAACAATAAAATCAAAAAGGGTATTTTGACAAACATCAATAAATTTAATTAAATTTTGACTAAATGGTCAATTAAAAATACACCAATATTAAGAATAAAATAAGGACCTCAGTAGGGTAACTAAAGTCACTAGGTGACAAGTAAATATGGTAAAAGGAAACTTTTATCCAAATTAATATTACAACTTAGAAAAAATGGTCACATACAATAAAAAACAATCACTTCAAAAAGAAGGAAGATATAAATAGTCCTATATAAATGAAATAAATTTAATTACTTATTTAAAAAGCATTCCACAAAATAAAATCTAGTTCTAATTGTACCACTGGTGAATTTTTAAAAGTTTTAAGTAAGAAATTTTACCAATCTTTCCTAATTAATTGGAGAAACACTTTACAGCTTATTTTAAGAGGAAAGTGTTACCCTGATAACAAAGATGAAAAAGAACATGTCATAAAAAGAAAATTAGCACCCAATATCCCTCATTAAGATAGATGAAAAATTATTAATAAAATATTAGTCAATTCAATTCATTCACATATATAAAAGGAAAGTACAACATGATCAATTGGCACAGGGTAATATTTTGGGGTCAAAAATGTTCTAAAAGCTAATTTTAGTGCTGTTGCAACAATGTCCAAATTTACAAAACTCAGCAAACTATTCCCTTAGAATTTGTGATCTTTGTTTTATATAAATTATATTTTAATCAAACTCTAATAAAAATCCTCATTAACTACATATCCAATAATTTAACCAAAATATTTTTAAATTATAATTTTATTAAGAATTCTGGTTAATACCTAGGACTCTTAAAGTTATAGCATTACTCAGTCTTATAAATTATATAACTACTATAATAAGATAATATTATCATTTGTAATTTAATGAAATAAATACTTCAATTAAAAAAAATGATTTATAGGCCAGAAAAGTAAAATAAAAGTTATGCTAAATCTGTGAAGTATGACATTCGTATTTCACAGATCTAGAAAAAATAATTCTATGCTTCATTTTGAACCAGAAAAGAGCTCAAATAGCCAAAGCAATCTTCAGCAAAAAAAAACAAAGTTGAAGGCATCACATTACCAGATTTCAAACTACACTACAAGGCTACAGTAACTAAAACAGTATTATATTGGCATAAAAATAGAGACATAGACCAGTGGAACAGAAGAGAGAACCCAGAAATAAAACCTTCCACATACAGCCAGCAGATCTTTAACAAAACAGACAACAACATACACTGGGGAAAAGAAGCCCTATTCAATAAATGGTGCTTACAGAATTGGAGGGCCACATGCAGAAGACTAAAACAAGATCCATATCTCTCAACGCTCACAAAAATTAATTCGAGATGGCTAAAAAGACTTAAATGTAAGGTATGAGACCATAAGAATTCTAGAAGAAAATGTAGGAAAAAACTCTTCTAGATATTGTCTTAGGCAAAGAATTTATGAAGAAGACCTCAGTGTTGATCACAGCAATAACAAAAATAAATAAATGGAACTCCATCAAATTAAAAAGCTTCTATACAGTTAAGGAAATAACCAACAAAGCAAATAGAAAACCTACAGATGGGAGAAAATATTTGTAAATTATAGATCTGATGAAAGGCAGATATCCAGAACCTACAAAAAATTCAAACAAATCAGCAAGAATGAAAAAAAAATTTAAAAATTAGGCAAAAGACATGAACAGAAGTTTTTCAAAAGAAGAGAGACAAATGGCCAAGAAACAGATGAAAAAATGCTTATCACTAATCATCGGGAAAATGCAAATTAAAGCCACAATGTCATATGAACTGGTCCTGTTAGAATGGCGTTTATTAAAAGGTCCAAAAACAGTAGATGTAGAGAGAAAGGAACACTTATACGCTATTGATGGGAGTACAAATTAGTGCAACCTCTGCGGAAAACAGTATGGAGATTCCTCAAAGAACAAAAAGTAGACTTACCATTCTATCCAGCAATCCCACTATTGGATACATATCCAAACAAAAGAAGTCTTTTTATCAAAAAGACACTTGCACTTTAATATTTATTGCAACACAATTCACAATTTTAAAGATGTGAAATCAATCCAAGTTCCCATCAATTCATGAGTAGATTAATAAAATGTGGTATGTGTATTCCATGGAGTGCTACTCAGCCATAAAAAAGGATGAATTAATGCCTTTTGCAATAGTTTAGATGGAATGGGAGACCATTATCCTAAGTAAAGTATATAAAGAATGAAAAAACAAACAGCACAGGTACTCTTTGTTAAACTGGAACTAACTGATGAGCACACATGTACATGGAGAGAAGTAAAACACAGTGGAAATCAGTTAGGGGTGAGGGGTGAGGAGGGAAGGAACAAAAACCTACCTAATGGGTACAATGAACACTATTTGGATGATGAGTACTCTTATAGCCTTGACTCAAGCCATGTAACAAATACATTTGTGAATAACTGTGTTTTTCCATTCTTTATATACCTCAGTTCCCTCCAAATTACTGCAAAAGGCATTAATTCATCCTTTTTTATGGATGAATAATGGCCAGCAAACATATAAAAAAATGCTCAATATCTCTAATCAGTAGGGAAATGCAAATCAAAACCACAATGAGATATCACCTAACCCCAGTGAGATTGGTCTTTATCAAAAAATCCCAAAGCAGGAAATACTGGCGAGGATGTGGTGAGATAGGAACACTCTTACACCGCTGGTGGGACTGCAAATTAATGCAACCTTTGTGGAAAAGAATTTGGAGATACCTCAAAGAGCGAAAAATAGAAATATCATTTGATCCAGCAATAGCACTATTAGACATCTACCCAAAGGATCAAAAGACATTCTATAATAAAGACATCTTCACTTGAATGTTTATGGCAGCACAATTCACTATTGCAAGAATGTGGAAACAACAAAAGTGCCCGTCAATCCATGAGTGGATTATTAAAATATGGTATCTGTATACAATGAAATACTACTCAATCATAAAAAACGACAGTGATCTAGCACCTTTTATATTTCCCTGGATAGAGCTTCAGCCCATCCTCCGAAGTGAGGTATCACAAGAATGGAAGAATAGGCTACACATGTACTCGCCATCAAATTGGCACTGACTGATCAACACTAAGGTGCTCACACAGTAGTAATATTCTTTTGTGGTTGGGTGGTTGGGGGTGAATAAACTCACAGATAATGGCCACGGTGAGCATTGTAGGGGGGACAGGGCATACCTCAAACCATGGTTTGGGTGTGGCAAAAATCATAACATGTAACCAAAATGTTTGTACTCCCATAACATCCTGAAAAAAAGAAAACAAATACATTTGAACCCCCTTGATATTCTGAAATAATAATAATAAAAACAAATAAAAAAGAATTTTAAAAAGATATATTGATAACAAGAGACAAACTTAAAATATAAAATATAGAAATTTTTAAAGTAAAAGAATTAGGGGGTATATTATAAAATTTTTAGCAAATATTTATTCTTCTTTCCCTTAGGCTTTATGAGAATATTATACTTTTTACCTCAATGATATTGAGCTTTCCATATCATTTGAAGTGGCCAATACAATGTAAAAATAGCTTTTGCTTCATCCAAGCAGTAGCTTTAAATATAATTTCAGGGTATGTCCTGACATTTCACATTCCTTTCCATAACATGCAAAGAGCACATCCAGATAGGAGCTGCTACTTTAACAAGGTTTCTGATATGAAAAGACACGTGAAAGGGACTTAAACCTGACCGGGATGGACCCTGGAGCAGTGTTGCCACAAGTGACTCACAGTCTCAGAAATGTATAAAATGTATTTGTGCACTAAATCAACAAGACTTCAGGTATTTTTTATTCATGCAAAACCATTGAAAACAAATATAATGTTATATTTGTTGAACTGTTTTTCCCCAAAATTCATATATTGAAATAATAACTGAGATAACTGCCAGTATCTCAGGATGTAGCCTTATTTGGCAATAGCATCATTGCAGATGTAATTAGTTATGCGGTCATACTGAAATAAGTCGGACCCCTAATCCAATATGAATTTGGGTACAGATAGACACACAGAAAGAAGGTCATGCAAAAATAAATGTAGAGATGGGGGTGATGCTCCTACAAGCTGCAAACACTGAAGATTGCAGGCAAACCATCAAAAGCTACAAGAGAGGAATAGAATAGATTCTTTTTCATAACTCTCAAAAAATAGAACAAAATACAAGGCCAGAAATGGTGGCTCATGCCTGTAATCCTAGCACTCTGGGAGGCCAAGGCAGGAGGATCCCTTGAGCTCAGGAGTTCAAGACCAGTCTGAGCAAGAGCAAGATACCTATCTCTACTAAAAACAGAAAAAATTAGCCAGGCATGGTGGCACAAGCCTGTAGCCCCAGCTCCTTGGGAGGCAGAGGCAGGAGGATCGCAGAGCCCGAGTTTGAGGTTTCTGATGCCACGGCACTACAGCCCAGATAACAGAGAGAGACTCTGTCTCAAAAACAAACCGACACAAAACAAAATACAAAACCTAAGTTAGCCACACCTTAAGCTTGGACTTCTAACTTCTAGACTATAAAACAAAATATTTCTTTAAGCCATCCAGTTTGTAGTGCTTTGCTACAGCAGCTCCAGCAAATACTTCTGACAAACTTAAGGTAATATCAGACACAGACTTAAAGGCACAATTATTAGAGATAAAGAGGTAATTCACAATAATTAGAGGACCGTTACACAGAAAGTTATAAAATTCTAACTTTGTGTCATCTAATAACATTATTTCATTATGTCTGAAACAGACTTAGCAAAATTATAAAAATAATTGGCCAACTCTACATTTATGGTGGATGACATTAGCACCTGCCTTTCAATTAAAGATAAAAAAAGCAGGAAAAAAATAAGTGAGGATATAAAAGATTTTACAAACATCATTAAGAATATTGATGTCATTGATATAGATTAATAAAAAATAGCATTCGGCAAGGACAAAATACATCTTTCTTTCAATTAGACATAGATCATTTACCAAAATTAACTCTTTTCTGGTATATCACAAAGGATGTACACAACTCATAATATAATTTCTTACCATAGTTAAAATCAATAATAGAGTAGAAACAAATAACAAAAACAATATTAAAAAAATACTCAGCATGAACTAAGCCACACACTCTTAAATAACCCATTGTTCCAAGTAGAAATGCAATGGAAATAAGAAAATTTTGAACAGAATAAAAATTAAAATATCAGATGTACAAACTTGTGAAATATGATTAAATCTAGAGAAGTCAGAGATAAAATTGTGGTCTTTAAAGCATATACTAAAAGAAGAATGCATGAATATCTATCTCAAAAGATAGAACATGAATAGTACATTAAAGCAAAGAAATAAAAATAAAGTACTTGCAAAAGATAAAACCACAAATAAATGGAAAAAAAAATCCAAGTGAACTATACTGAAAAAATTCAACAAAGCTAAAAATAGGTTCTTTGAAAAATAAAATTTTGTATCTCTAAGAAGAGTAAATAAAAAATACTGAAAAAATATAGGTGACCAGTGTTATGAATGAAAACGGGGTCATCATTAAAAATCATACAGATGTTAAGAATATGTAATATTAAAGAATATCACTAATAACTTTATGTCAATTAATTTGGCAATGATTAAAAAAGACAACTTCTAAGAAAAACATAAATTACCGAAAGTGACACAAGATGAAACTAAAAATCTAATTAGTATTAAATGTATTAAGTGAATTGTATTCATAATGAATATCTTTATCCACATAAATTTTCAGATTCCAACGGATTTACTGAATTATCCAGAACATTCAAGAAAAGTACTTACTTTTGGCAACTCTTACAGATATTTAAAAAGAGAGAATATTACAAATTCATTTAATGATGCTTTACAAACTTCATAACAAAACTTAACAAGGAAACATTTATAAGAAAGGGAAGATTATGGCACAATATCGCTCTTTAATATAGATGCAAAAAAAACTAAGCACAATATTATTAATCAAATCTGGCAATATATAAAAGTATAATACATCATGGTAAAGTTGGGTTCATCCTTGAAGTATAAAGTTATTCTCCATATGATCAATCACGTAATTAAAAAGAGAGAAAAATCATTTGAATCCATGATGGTCAGATCATAAAATTCTAAAAGATATTCATGCAAAATCCCTGAAATATGTGAATTTTACTTGATATAGCAAAGTATCTGATTACGTTCAGGATCTTGTGAAGAGTTTAAATTGGATCATGCAGTTGCACCGTAAATCCAATTACCTATACCTTGTAAGAGACAGGCAGAGGGAGATTCCTGAAAGAGAGAGGGAGGGAAAGGTCACATGAAGATGGAGACAGAATTGGAATTAGGTAGCCACAAGTCAAGGAATGCTTACAGACACTAGAAACTAGAAGAGACAAGAAGGCATTCTCTTCTAGAACATTTTGAGGAAGTGTGCCCCTAATGATACCTTGATTTCAGGAGACTTCTACACTCTAGAATTATGAAAGAATAAACTTCTCTTGTTTTAAGGCACTAAGTTTGTGATAATTTGTTATGGCAGTCCTAGAAAGTTAATACAATACAGAGTACCTTTGTAGACACAAAAACAGCAACTGATAAAATTTAACACGCATTCATGACAAAAATGAGTGCTTAAAAGATTAGAGAAAAAGTATATGTCTTTTCAATGAATACCTACAAAAATCCTTGAGCAAGCAAGGCATTTAATAATAAAATATTGCAAGATTTTTTCAAGATTAGCATTGACATAAATTACCTGTTATAAAAATTTTTGTCTAACATCTTTATACTACATTAAACTGGTTGTTCTAGCCAGCACAAGATAAGTACCAAATGAGAATTTGAATAGAAAGAATAAATTACAGCATCTGCTGTCAACATCATTGTACATGGAGAAAATCTAAAATAATCAACAGACATTTTATTAAAATAGATATTTGGATGTAGCAAAAGCAATATAAAATAATCAATTGTAATTTTATTTAGCAGCAATTATGAAAATATGTAATTTAAAAATAAAACTGATAAAATTACTTTGGAAAAATTGTATCCAATAAAGTTGAGCTAATACATACAACCTATGGTACAGTAATTCCACTCTTAGGTATATGTGCAACATAAATGCATGCATATAATTGTCAAACATATAATAATTATCCTAGAAGCACTATTTACAATAGCCAATAACTTAAAATAAAGTAATTTTTTATTAATAAAAAAAATGTGATTAACTTATGAAATAGATATATCGAATATATCTGAAAGTAATCATAAAGAATGATTCCTTCCTTTAATAATATGTATAACATTTAGGAAGAGAAGTCTTGCATAGAACAATAATACTGTTTGATTCCATTTGTAATATGTTCTAAAACAGGCAGAACTAATTTATGGTGGTGAAAAACAGGATACTGGCTACCTTTGGGTTGAGTACAGACCAGAAGGGGTCACCAGAGAGCTTCTGAGTTGCTGATAATACTCTTAATTTACAAGTTGTTTAAATGGACTTTCATTTTATGAAAACCTTGTGTCCTGAAGGAATTTGAACATAAGGTATAATGTGATCAATAAGGACATACATTACTTTCCCAAATTATAGCAAATGTATAACAAGAATTTAGGCAGTGTACTATACTAAAGAAGCTTTATGTTTATTCACATTTCCCTACCAAGTGGACTGAAGGTAGAGAAATTGGGTTAACAAAAATCTCTATGCAAGCACAGAGAAAATCTGTGTCTCTAGATAGAGCCCAGGTGGTTTGTAGGACCATAAAGATTAAATGGCTAGGTAGGTTGTGATATCACATTATGGAATTCCCACATAGCCTTGGTGGGGAAGAATGGCATGATTCCCTTATTCTGAAAAGTCAGAGATGAGATACAATGTCAGTTGTTACACAGAAGTACCAAATGCAATTAAATCATTGGATGTCAGTGAGGTAATACATTTGTTAATTAGTTAGAATTAACTATTCCACATACTTTAAAATACGTTATACATAATAAATACATACAATTTTTTTCATCAATTTAAAAAAGAATATCTAAACATGTCTGCTACCATAAATTCCATAAAGTCTGTGAGGAATCAATGTCTGTCTTGTTCACTTTTTAAATTTTAGAGTCTGGCTTGGAGCCTTACCTCAAGTAGAGAGCAGACCCCACTCATTTCCTGTTCCATGTCTCACCTTAGCTCCTCTGAGCTTGTCTAGAACTAATGGCTATTCATAACGAGGGCCTCTGTCTCTCTTCTCTACCTAAGAACTTTCTCTTGCAGAGAGGGAACTTGCTGGGATACACACAGGCACACCCAAAACGCAGAAAATGGTAACACCTCTGAGGCAATCCTCAACCTCAGGATGGAATCAAAGAGTAAATGACTCAGCCTTTCATTCCCCATTAGGTTAATTTTGAGGCATGTTTCACACATCATTTCAGAGGATTCCTGGTGAAATAGAGTCACAATTGCCCTCAGTGGAAACTTGATCATTACTATACACTTTATGGTTTAGTATACATTTCCTAATTCTTCACTTCTGTTTCTCAGGATCTCAATTAAACTACCTGGACTTAAGTCCTTGTCTCAGAATGTACTTTAAGAAGTGACCTAACTCAGAGAGTATATATGATGGTACCCAAACAAGTACATTTTTTTATAGTCATCCCACTTCAGATACTAGTACTGCCATGGTATTTCCAATGCTAGAAGCCAGCATCAGAGTACCAGTTATAACTGAGAATAAGGGAAGAGAGGGATGGATAAAATAATATAAAATGAGTGCTTAAATAAAATAAAATAAGAAAGACTTATTCACCAATTTTTCTGAGATCTAAATAGTGAATAAAAAATGAAGATAAAGGAATGCATGAAAAAGAAAGTTACCTTAAAATTTATTTTTAATTGATCCCCTCTGATTTTAGTAAGTGATAATTTTTGTTGACATCTGTTAAAAATGTTACCAATAGGATGCTTTAAAAATATCCACAATTTCTCCTTTCTGTAGATTTTGCTCTGTCTCTTTTTCATAGAGGAATGAGACAAGAGGAGAAAAGAGGAAAAAAATATCTGTACATTTTAGCAGTTTTCTGTATCAGTGCATTATATTACATTTGCAGCATTAGGTGTTAGCTAATTACATGTTGAGGTTATTAGTTTTAACTTGGAAAATTTTAATTGTAATATTGCCATGGTAACACTAGCAAAGGTAGCATATTAATTTAATCATCATAGTTGGCATGCAGATATGAATATTTAATCTAGGCATAGTTATGATTATGAAGACTTCTAATTGCTAATGAAAATTAGTTAGTTTGATTTTTCCTTAAATCTGACTGTGCAACCTGAAAATTACTTGGGCTCCTTTAAAAAGTGATAAAAGCGAGATTTTAATTTTACTACGTAAGAAATTATGTTTCTAAAGGAGACAAAAAATGTTAATGACTATGTGGAGCTGCTTAATACTATGTTGAAAAAGGGACTGGTTTTTAATTCTCATTTTCTGTTATTTTTCTTAGCATTTAACTGAAAGACTGAAGAAAACAAAGTGCTTGTGATATTCTTTTGAAAATCATCATCAACATATTTTGCTGAAATCTGACAATTTTACTGGTTTCAAAATGTGCTAAATTTGCAAGCTGTTGTTTGTTTCTCAGCAAAACAACAACATTTTCTCAATTTTAATTATTCTTACATTTGGAGAAAACTGATTTAATGCTTAAAACAACTGATTTGATGATTTTAAAATATATAAAAATCTATTAAAATTTATGATAATATTTGTTTTTATTCAGTGCTTGATACCATTCTAGTAAACTGTAATTTAAAATAGAGTACATTAAACTTACTGTCCAACATTTCTCAAATGATATTTTTTTACTTTTTATGTATTTTCATTTTATTTAAGCCATTGCAATAAAGGTTATTTTAGTTTCCTCTAGATGTTTTCCATGTTTAGTCAGAAGATGAATTAGTCTTAAAATTTATCAAAAACTTATTAAAATTAGAAATGTCAACTAATCAAGGCAAGAGCAGAACACTAATTTAAATTTGGTGCTCCTTCATTTATTCTGGTCTTCCATAGTTGATTTTTCCAAATTACTTTTCTTACTTTGTTTTAATAATGCAGATCTACTGGTTTTTTTAAAAAATATCTTTAAAATTTCATTCAGATAGCTAAATAAATCAACAATAAATATTTGAATTTATATCTCTGTCAAATTGTTTTCACCATGATTGTCAGAGTTTTTTAGACATACACTTCCAGTCCTGTATTCTTATATGTCCTCAATTTTGAATTTTGCCCACTATTTTCTATTTTGGATATTGTTTATTTTATAATTCCCCCGTGGGAATTATGTATTGTTTCAATTTTCAATATTTATGTATTTGTAGATTTTTTCAGAGTTAACATAATAATGACAACTTACTGGGATAAAAATCATTGTGTGTCTAAAGTTTACTTTCAAATCTCTTTGGAAACTGTTAAATTACCATCTGATTCTATCTGTAGAAGAAAAGCCCCAAACAAATCTGAAATTAATGTACTTTTAGGCTTAGCTCTTTATATGTTTATTTTGTTTGTAGGATTAGATTCATGTAATATATATAAATAAATTTAAAATAAATCACAAAAATATATGTAAATAAAAATCTTTTATCATACCCTGGAACTTGGAAAGAAATTTTATTTCTGGTACCAGGTCTTTTTTTGTTTTAGATATGGTATATTTTTTTCTATTATATCTACACTTTTAAAAAATGAACTGCAGTATGCAATACTCAATGTGGTTAAATAGAAAGAGCATGGACATATAACACCTAAACACAAATTATTAACTATATGAATTTGAACAATTTCACCTTCCCAAAGCTCAATGTTCTCAGAGGATATATAAAGATAATATACTTTATATATACTATATATAAGCTTTACATATACATGCATTATACATCCATACATCAAGTGACACGTAACTATATATATGCACTGTATACATATGCATGACTTCATATTTGACCATATATATGGTGTACATGTATAACCACATTATAGTGTGTCTATATATAGCTATACATGTATATTGTATATATATGTACAATCATACATTGCTTAATGACAGAGATATGTTCTGAGAAATGCATCCTTAGGTGATTTTGTTCTTGTGCACACATCTTAGAGTGTGCTTACACAAACTTAGATGGAATAGCCTACTATACACTTTGGGAAGATGTAGCCTCTTGCTCCTAGGCTACAAACCTATACAGCATGTGGCTGTACCTAATACTGTAGGCCACTGTAGCACAATGGTATGTATTTGTGTATCTAAACATAGAAAGGAATAGTAAAAATACAGTATAAAAGATACAAAAGGGTATACTTGTATGGGACACTTACCAGGATGGAGCTTGCAGGACTGGAAGTTTGTCTGATTGAGTGAGTGAGTGGTGAGTGAACATGAAGGCCTAGGACATTACTATCTACTACTTTAGACTTTATAGACACTATATACTTAAGTTACACTAATTTTATAAAAAATACTTTTCTTTATTCAATAATAAATTAACCTTAGCTTACCATAATATTTTTACTTTATAAACTTTTTTAAAATTTTTGCTTTTTTTGTAATAACATTTAGCTTAAAGCATGAACACATTGTACAGCTGTGCAAAATGCTTTATTTTTTTATTTCCTTATTCTCTAAGCTTTATTGTATTTTTAATTTTTTTCTTTTTTTATGTTTTAGACTTGTCTTCTAAAAAGTAAAACTCTAACACATACATCAGCCTACGCCTGCACACGGTCAGGATCATCAGCATCACTGTTTTCTACCTCCTCATCTTGTCTCACTGGAAAATCTCCAGAGCAACAACATGCAAAGAGCTATCATCTCCTGTGATAACAACACCTTCTTCTGGAATATCTCCTGAAGGATCTGCTTGAAGCTCTTCTTGAGGAGGAGTCACTTGTTTTAGAAATGTATTTAGGGTGGTTTGATTTGCTTTTTCCATCATAGATTTGCATGCAAGACGATAATGCACCATGAACATTTCTGGCTATTAATGAAAACCCTTCGGTGCTGGGGTCCATGTTGTCAAACCTTTTAAATAGCTTGTTGATGTCTGGGAAAGCTTCTGTTAAAACCTTCACTGTATAGTACTCCATGGTATACATATACCACATTTTATTAATCCCCTAATGTATTGATGGACACTTGGGTTGTTTCCACATCTTTGCAATTGTGAATTGTGCTGCTATAAACATTCGGGTGCAG
>CAUYSK010087362.1:0-45507 GCA_963575035.1 Avahi laniger | reverse complement strand
CTCCTCCCTTCCCTACTCCTCCCTTCCCTACTCCTCCCTTCCCCCCTCCTCCGTTCCCCCCTCCTCCCTCCCCCGCTCCTTCCCACCAGGTACCCACTCCTAACCAATGCCATCTTTCCCTTTTCCAGAGCTAAACTTCATCACCCGGTCCCCAGAGCCAGCAAGACATGGGCCCCATTTCCCAAAGCCTGGAACCTCTCATTTAGCCAGAAGACATGGAGGGGTGAGTTGGGGACTGGGGCCTTGTTTAGGGGGACGGTCTGGGGAGACAGCTATTGACTGGGGGTTGGGGAGGTGTTGCTATGGAGAGTCAGCTGAGCAGGAGCGCAGTGTTGAGGGCAGCGTCCTCCCCTCTGCCATCTTGTTGAGGACGTGTGTATTATCTGTGCAACACTGGGCTGGTTGGGGAAAGTTCCCTGGAGTCTCTTTTGCATATGAATATGGAGTATGGCGTGGGACGTGGAGGAAGACGGCGTCACATCACACACGGACAGTTATCAGCGTCAGGGTCTGTCCTGGCCCCGCACTGGCACTGGGGAGCCGGGAAGATCTGACACTGCCTGTGCCCTGTGAGGACAGACTGCTTCCCCACGAAAGGCCACCTCACGTGGCCCTGGTTCATTCTTCTACCCTCTGGGCCAGGCCCCAGGTTGCGCAGGGAGCCTCGGAGGCACGACTTGCCTGGGGTCAGCTGGACTTGCCGGGGTGTGTGCTGAGAGGTGAGCGAGAGATAGCACAGGCCGGCTCTGGGTGGCAGCGGTATGTTTAGTGGTTATTAAGAGCTTGGAGCTGGACTCAGGCCCAGGTTCGAATACCAGTTCTGCAACTAGGGCAGCCCCTCTGAGTAAAATTCCCTCATCTGTAAAATAGGGGCAACAGTGGCATCTTATGAAGATCAAGCAAAGATAATCCATGTAAAGTGCTTAACAGACTAGCTGGAACATAGTAGATGCTAATTAAATACTTGTTGAATAAATAGATCTGCTAGGCACCTAATGCATGTTAGTTAGTGGGGCAGCCCTCTCTCTGGGGTCAAAATGCCACTCAGCCTTTCAGAGCCAGCATATGTGGTGGCTCTGTGTGATTTCTCTGGCTCCTTGCTGGATTAGCCATGTCTTCCTCTGTGCTCCCCGCATCCTTTCTTTGGGCCTCTGTTTTGGCCTGGCTCAGTCCACCTTGCGTGATGGCGATTTGCGAGCCCTGGAGTCCAGCCCCTGCACCCGCCATTTTCCCTGTGTCACAGGCCAGGGCTCGCGCCGCTCATCCGTCAGCATCAGATCCAGCCGACATTTTATAAGAATGTCCTCTGAGCCAGAGCTCGGAGTTAGCATCTCAGCTGCCTTTCCCAGTAGGTGCTGTTAGCCCTTTTCACAGATGAAAAGACTGAGACGCAGAGAGAAGAAACCTCGCAGCCAGGATGCAACTCTGAGATTCTAACTGCGCACACATAGCTGGCTTCCCGCTACCCTGCGCCTGCCTGCTCGAGGAAGATGAGTAACCACGGCCCGAATCGGGGAGGGAGCAGACATGCAGACGGGCCACGTGCCTCTGCCCCGTCAGAGATCACCCAGACCTCTGGCTTCGCTGAAGTTCGGTTTCTCGCCCAAGCACTTTGGAACTACCCAGACTGTTTCCAAACACATTACATAATTGCTCACATGTTTGTTTAATGCCATCTCCTGAATATTGAATGATCGATAACATGGAGCAGAAACACGGGCGTCTAAGCCCAGCAGCTCCAAGGGGCGTGGGCGGGGAAGGAGGCTGAGGAGAGCCCTCTGTGAGCCATCCACGGTGGGGAGGACGTGACATCTCCCCTCTCCTCCTCCTGAGATGGGTGACAAAAATTTCCCGTGCCCGTGGTTGGCAGCCATGTAGTGGAATTTTCACTGTGGAGTTCAACCTGTTTTATTATATAATAACAAAGATGCATTATCTTCTCTGTAAAGGATGCTTGAAACTAGGGCCTGGCTACCTGCTCATTTATTTACAAGTGTTTATCGAGCACCTTATGTGTGCAGTCATTATGCTTTTGATAACCCCCGTGTCCCCTTACGAATAGAGCGAAGGAAAACCCTGTCTGCAGTGGGGCCCAAGGTAGGCAATGTAGGCAGAAGGCCCCTGCGAGGGTTTGAGCTGTAATCTATGCACAGTCCTGAAGCTGTGAGGGGTTCCGGCCATCTGATGGACGTTTGAGAAACATCCCTCTGCAGCCAGGTGAGGACCGGGAGTGGTGTTCACCTGGGGAAGGCTGGGTCACTCTTTTAGGTCTGGGGTGTTGGAGGCTGGGCAGGGAGAATCCGGAGAGGACACCGACAGGGGGCGGGGGACCCAGGCCCCAGATGGTGACCTTTCAGCCTTGGAAGTGGATCTGTCCAAGGCGACCCTACGTTTCTCCCAGGGCGGCTGTGGAGGGCCTGCCCCGCCCGCCAGTGGGAATCACAGCTGCACAGACAGCGGTCACGATGGTGATACCCAGGAGTCCAAGCACAGCTGTGAGCTGGGCACCTCCACTCGCCTCTCATCCTGACCACCCACCGGTGACATGTTGTTTTGTCATCCCCATTTCGCCGAAGAGGAAACCAAGGCACAGGGCGGCTGAGTCAAATGCCCAGTGTTGCCAGGAAGGTGCAAAGATGGGATTTGAACCTGGTCCGTCGGGCCCTAGTCATACAGCCCTCGACCCATGTCGACTGAATGATTTCTCAGTAATAACAATAATGATAACTGTAGCAATCACTTCACACAATGCCTGCTGTGTGCCAAGGCCTGTTCTAAGCACTTTAAAGATAGTCACTTGGTCCTCGCAGCACCCCTGTGAGATCGATGAGATGGATGTGGCCACCGTCCCCATTTTGCAGAAGGAGAAACTGAAGGGCAGAGTGTTCCGTTACTCACCCTGGTTGGGATTCGAGCCCAGGCGTCCCGCAGAACGCGGCGTGGGTGGAGGAAGCAGTGGCCGTTGCTCCAGGTGGGCTCCGTCTGGATGTCCGAGTCTGGGGTCAAGGCCACTTGCTCACGGTCGCGCATTCCGCGGCACTCCTTCGGGGCCAGGCCTGGGCTGAGCCCTGCGTACGGGACCCTCAACCCTGAACTGCCGTCCCCGGAGCCTCCTTGCTTCTCAGCACCCAAAGCAAAGGGGCCTCCCGGAGCCTGGTCCTCCCGCGGCTGCCCAGCCGATCCCACGACGAAGCGGCCGCAGTCACCGGCTCGGCAAGGGGTCGAGAAATCCCATCACTCTCTTTGCCAACAGGAACATCAGAGAAAAAGTGGGAGAAGATGTCAAGTCACAAAACGTTTATGGAAAATGTTTTCCTCCGAGTCTGTGGCAGAACAGCCACCGAAACGTCCCTCGTGGAAACCCCTTTGAGCAAAGCACGCGTCAGGCGGTTGTGACCAACGTGAGTTTGCAGAGCAGCTCACTCAGCGATTCCCGTGCCAGCGCCGCGCTGGGGCGCAGTGCAGCGAAAGCACTTAGTAAAGGTCCGGTTCGCACCGACGAGGCCTCTGAAAGTACTTGAGGATTCCTACACAGCGTGTCCTTGTCGAGAGTTTGAACTTTTCCCCACGAGCCTGTTTTCCTCAGTAAGAGAACCAAGGAAATCGTGAGCCCTCCCTGCGGCCAGACTGCCCCGCAGCCTGACCACAGGGCATGGGGCAAAGAGCTTGCTTCAGTGCCCCCAAAGCTTGGGTGGAAGCGTGCCGGTGCCCGGAAGCTACTCCGTGTGTCTCGGCACGGGAAGGTGCGCGGTGCGGTGCGAGCCCGGCTGCAGATCTGCCTTCCACTGGGCATGAGTCCCGGCCGTGCACTCCTGCACTGGCTCTTTCGGTGCCCCACCTCAGTTTCATATGCTTTAGAATGGGAGTAATAAGCCCTCCCTTTTGAGGACGTTGGAAGGATTAAGAAGAGGAGAAAATACGATATGCCCAGCTCAGAGCCTGGAATAGCAACCACCACTCGGTGGATCTTGTTCTCCTGGTGGTCCCCAGTGGGAATGGTGGCCGCAAATTGTGAGGACCCCAGGCTCCTTTCTGCTGGCACCATGGCACAAGCACCGGGAAAAGAGAGTTTGCCGTCTGCGTTGGTTTGCCAGGGCTGCTGTAACACAGGACCGTAACTAAGTGGCTTAAAATAACAGAAACTTGTTGTCTCACAGCGCTGGGGGGTAGAAGTCCAAGGTCGAGGTGTCGGAGGGCTTCTCTCCTGGCTCCTGGAGGTTCGCTGGCGGTCTCGGCGCTCCTTGGCATGTAGGTGCGTCACTGCAGTCCCCCGCCTTCTCGTCGTCTTGCCTGTGGGTGTCTGTGTCCAAATTCCCCGTTTTCATGAAGACTCGAAGCTGTTTGGGGCAGGGCCCACTCTCATGGCCTTGCTTTAACTATTTCCAAACACGATCACACCCTGAGCCACCAGGCATTAGGACTCCAGCACATCTCTTTGGGAGGACACAGTTCAACCCACGGCACCACCATACTTACTTGAAGCTGATTCTGAATGGGCTACAGGTTCATTCGTGACATTTAGTTCCTCAAATAGACTCGAAGAATATTTTATATCACTTTCCAAAAGGGCAACATTCTTCTTAAAATCTCTGACGCCACAGCCTCCAGGAGATGCCGTTGCTCTTGGTCTGCGGCTCCCAGGCCGTTATCGAACAGGAAGAGCAGCGCTTTTGGGCCCCAGCTGCTTCTCAGAACAACTGTGCGCAGGACTCCGGGAACACGGGGCGCCAGAGTGTTCGCCTTTGAGGCTGTCTCACGAGACAGGCAGGTGCGACTGGCTGTTACTGGACGGTGGGTGCTGGGGCCACCAGGGCCCTTCCCAGCAACCATGTGCAAAGGGTGAGGGGAAAAGGCGTCCTTCCTGCGTCACTTCCTGTCTCTGTTTCCCTAAAAGGGACAAGCCCTTCCTGGGCACTCCGAGGACCACAGGGGAGGCCGCACTCCCCTGATCCATCACTCAACTTTCTTTCTGGGATGAGACACTCCTGAGTCTCCACCTACCCTGGGTCTCCCTGCAGGAAGGTGGGAAGGGCCAGGAAACCTGAGCCGGTCGCCCCTGCTAGGCTGGGATCCCCCCGCGGAGGTGAGAGGTTGGTGGTAGACGCCTCTTCTTGCCAGCTCCCCATCATTCTTCCTCCCCAGCCAGCTCAGGGATGTGGGAAAGATAAGCTCCCCCATCCCAAATATGAGAGGTTCCCACATTGCTTGCACGGAGAGCCAGCCAGTCTGCGTTCCCACTCTGACGCCAGCTGCAGAGTCAGTAGACACTGTAGTGACCACCGAGAACAAAGCTCTGTGACCTGGTCAGAGCACACCAAACGAGGTACCTGGGTGCTGGGTTCGAACCCTGCCACTGCTGTCTCCGTCTGAGCTCTGTGATCCTGAGTGGATCTTGCCAATTTTCCAGCCTCAGTTTCTCCATGTGCAAAATAGGGGTGGTTCCTACCCCACAAATGAGGGATGTCTGTAAGGGACCTTGTGTGGGGCTTGGCACCCAGTAGGCGCTCTTCCTCTTCTCTCTCTGAGCCTCAGTTTCCTCCCTTTGCAAACTAGGCAGTTGGACAGGTGGGTTCTGTCCAGCTCAGCCTGGCTCTTGGGAGCACCCTCCCAGGGTCCGGTGTCTGGCTGGGCAGAAGGAGCCACCCGCACCCACAGACACTGCCATGGGGCTGCTCTGCCCGGAACTCGGGTGTGGCCTGTGGGGGGCATGTGTCCCCCTCATGCTCTGGATGCCCACGGAGAGGGGCCCAGAGCCTCTGACCCAGTGGCCAGCCACGCAGAGGTCCCCCGGGTGCCATGAATCTGCCCCTTGCCCTCCCCCTGTCTGTCTCAGGGGCTCGCACCCTCAGGGATGCAGAGCTGGGAGCTGAGGCTGCCGTCAGATGCTGCCCCCCCAGCCCCAGGTTCCCAGGCCCCATCTGGCGTGTTGGAGGTGAGAGCATCTTACCAGGGACTCCCCAGCCACCTCCAGGCGCCTAGCACGGGCCATGCCTCCCAGGTGGCACCCAGCCAGTGCTTGTCCAGCGGAGAGTATTGCTGGGTCAGCTCACCCAGACTAAGTCCAGAGGGCAGAGTGTCTTACCAGGAGGCAGTGCGCTGAGGTCACTGTCCCAGGGACAATTATATTTCCCAAAGAGGAGCTGCAGCCGCAGGAATGCCTAACCAAAACCACTGGCGCACTAAGGGCGGCCTCGTGAACACCCGAACACCCGTGGGCAGGAAGACTGGGGATGGGACGGGCCCGGACGTGGTGCCATTGGTGCCTTTTCCCTGTCTCTGGGGCTCCTGCACCGAGTGGAGGTGGAAACAAGAAAACACACAGCAAGGGGAGTGGGCACGCGGCACAGCGCGCGAGCCTGATGTTCTAAGTTCAAACCCGGCTCTGCTGGGTGACTTTGGGCAAGTGGCCTCCCTTCTCTGGCCCTCGGTGGGCTCATCTGCAGACAGACCATCAGCTGAGTCACAGGTTGTTGTGAGGACCCCGGCCCTGCACTCCATCTGTCTTCAGCGGGAGCTGCGGCGCCAGGAGCGCTGTGCTCAGACTTAGGGAGACCAGACGGTGCCAGCCACTCGGGGGTGGGGGCCCTCTCCGTGCCTCAGTTTGCCCACTGTGGCCTCAGGGACTGCCGCAAGGGGCTGACGAGGTAGCCAAGACATAAGGCCTGGTAGGTAAATGCTCAGAGCTATTTGCTGCATTGAGTCCAGTGGAGTCCAAGGCGTTGGGCTCCCTCGGGCCTAACTCTCAGTGGGGCTGCCGTCCCTTCCAACCTGAGAGCAGTGATGCTTGTGGGATCTTACTGTTAGAGAACAAAGAATTCCACGGCCCCACCCAGCGCTGTAAGCTTTCCCCAGTGTCCTGGTTAACTTCAGGAACAGGGACCTCACTACCTGTTGTGTAGCAAGGAGCAGAGATGGCACGCAGTCATGTGCCTCCTGCTCGGGCAATTCGTGCATGACTAACCCCAGCATGCCTCACTGCGGCACCGTGACTCTGAGACACCATTCTAACAGCATGGATTACCTCATTGCTCAGGCTGCAGAATGGAAGACCCTGCTCAGGTTTCACCCCCCTCTTCCCTAGAAACATCCCCAGTGTAGCTCACACCACCATGGAAATTCATCCCTCCCTCCTCCTGTCCTTAGAGCTCTTCAGATAGGCTGCTATGCAGAATGCATCATTTTGTGTTTTCTTTGGTTTGTTTAGTTACATCTCTTCCACTAGGCCATAAACTCCCCAGGAGGAGTGGGGCCCGCAGAAGGAACTTGGGCTTTAGACTCAAATAGGCCTGACTTGGAATCCATGCCCCACGTCTTCCTGGCTGTGTGACCCGGAGGAAGTGACCTAACCCCTCTGAGCTCACATGATCCCCTCTCCCTTCTTGAGCACAGAATCCAAGTGTCTCTGACCTCCGTGTCCCCCGTCCCTGAGGCACAGCAGGTGCCCAGCGCTTGTTGGGGGGGCAGGGGGTGCAAGGAGGCTGCCAGGTGGATTAAGTTAGCAGATCGCAGGGGAGGTTGCTACTAGAAGCAGACGCGCACTCAGTCGCGGAGAGTTCATAGTGTCAAAGTCAAGAGCGGAGACGGGGCGGTCATGAAAACATGACGCGTAAGCTTAAAGCTCTCTGCAGTCAGGGAAACGGACGCAAACATGCCCCCACCCCCGAGGGCCTCCCGCTGCCACCCAGAAGTCCCCTCACGGGAATTGCCGGCGCTTGTGGTCTCTGGGCCGGCTTCGTGCAACGAGAAAGTATTCCTGCAGTGCCCGACTTAACCCATGCTTTAGAAAGAAAGAAGCTGCGCAGTGAAGGAAGTCGCTAGGTTGACTGAGTAGTATGTTTGCGGCACAGATGTTCCACTGTTTGTCAAACAGGAGTTGCTGTGATTAGCAAAATATCAATTCACGTAAGAGTAAAAAAAATAGTCAGGGGTGCGTGCCTTTCACCTGAAATGTTGGAAGTAGAACAGACGTCGGCACACAAAGGGGAGGATTGCAGTAACCGGGAAAGCTGCTCGTGTGGAACACGCTCCCTGCCCAGGGATCTGGAGAAGGGCAGGCTGCTCAGCAGAAAACAATAAGTGTTTGCCTCCTGTTCTCTGAGAACGGACAGAAAGGGATCTGGCACTTTATAAGGGAACAAGCAAGAAGTGTCACAGGGCCGAGAAATGACATGGGTGGGCGACTCTGTTATAGCTTTTTACCGTCAGTCCAGAGAGCCTTCCTGGAGGAGGCCAGGCTGCAGCTGTCTGGCCAGGCCGTCCTCCACCCGCTCCGGCCTGGTCTCCGCGTCCTTAACCCCCACGTGAGCCGTTTCACTGGAAGCCTCCTTCCTGGGCTTGCATGCATCGTGGCCACCCCTGCCCCACGTTCCCAGGGCCACTCTCTATGCCAGCCTTCGTACAGAGAGTTCTCAGAACAAAAGGACTTCCAGGTAACCAGGCTGAAGCCAGGGTGTCGCTGATAGAATCAGGAGCTCATGTGAACGGTGGCCCAGGAGGAAGCCAGGGGCATAGAGAAAGGCCCGCCACCCACGTCGCTTTTGGTGGAGAGCACTGTTTTGCCAATCGCAGCACCGTGGCGGCCAGCCCACGGCCCCAGGTGGCCAGCCCTGCTCCCCTGCCCCTCCCCGCCCGCCTCCCTCCTCGCTGAGCCCCAGGCCAGAAAGGGAGGCGGCACCCCGGGCAGCCGCCTGGCAGGTGCAGCCGTGGCTGCGGACGTTTGCACATTTGCGGCGGCTGTTGGTGTTCACGCTGAGAGACCAGAGTGGGGGTTTATGTCTGTGGCCTGGGACCCAGCAGGGACACCGGGGGACTCGCCACCATCTCTGGCCCAGGTAGGGGAAGCTGGGTTAGCTGGGCACTGCCCATGGCCCTGGACTGGCGGGTCCCCCAGGAGCCTGGGCCTCCAGTCTAGCAGTGGGTGCCGAGACGGACACTCTTCGTCTGGGAGAGGGACCTGCTTTGAGTCCTTGGCCGGGAGGCAGGGTGGTGGGTAAGGCTTGGTCCAGACAAGCCCTTTGGGTGTTGACAGGAGCCACACTGGGGACAGTCCGGCCTCACCCTGCTCCGTGGGTGCTCTGCCTTCAGGGGCTGCTGAAGCCTGCAGGGTCGGGGACTGCAGGGCCAAATGGCCCAGGTTCAAATCTGCGGTCTGCATGTCTCCCTGTGCCTCAGTTTCCCGCCATGTAAATGGGGGTGGTAGTAACAGTGCCTGTTCGTGAGGCTGCCGCAAAGATCCCCCGAGACAGCAGGCGGAGCCCCTCGGCACAGGCAAGCGCCCGCCGCTCCCCGCTCCTCCCTGAACGGGGCCTGGCCCTCGGAGGCAGCAAGGCAGCGCCCGGAGGAAAGGTAAAGACTCCTGAGGCCGCCTGCCCCTTTCTCAGGCGCAGACACAGCGAGACGGCCCAGGGCACAGCGTCAGGCCGAGTCAGGCCGGGCTTTGGATCCCGTGTCTGCGCCGCGTTTAGCTGGGAGCCTTCGACGAGCTCTCGACCCCCGACCCCGCTGCTCAAATACATGAAGTGGGGATGCTGGTGGGACCCACTTGAGGGATAAAATCATGCGATGTACGGAGAGGGCTTATCGTGCGCCTTATTAAACTGGGAGCTGCTGTCACCACCAGCAGCGTCACCACCGCCACTGCCGTTACCGTTGCTGCTGTTATTATTATTATCAGGAAAGAGAGACTCAGGGGGGGGAAGAGACTCACCAGCAGTCACACGGTGACTTAGAGGGCAAGGCAGGACCCAGCCCCGGCCTCCTAAGCCTCAGCCCTCTTCTCTCCGCTCCCCTTACCACCTCGTGGGCCCTCGTGGGTCTTCGTTGCCCTCCACACACCCGTCACGGACAGCTGTCCGTCCTGCCCACAGCTTGGTTTCACCCTTGCCAGAGGTCACCCTAAATCATCGGGGACCGTGTCTCCTGCTGACCTCATTGGCTCTGGGTGTGGGTCTGGGGGAAGCTGGCATTCCCCCCGCAGAGAGCCGGGGCCAGCAGAGAGCCCCGGCGAGGGTTACCTCGTCCCTGCGATTTCCACAGCGCCCCTCGAGAAGCCCTCCTGCTTCTCCACTGTGTCCAGGGCTCCTGGGCCAGGGAGAGGCCTCCAGGGGCAGAACGCAGCTTAGAGGAGGACATCGGGGGACTGCAGAGCTCCTTGCACCTCCAAGGACTCCTTAAGTAGGAAAAGATTGGGACCCCAACTTCCACCAAAGCTTCCCTGGGCTTTGGGGCCGTCCTCATGGTTTGGGTCCTGCGAGCAGGTGCACACTCTCTGCAGGCTCCCCTCTGTCCCTTCCACCTCGTGGCCTTCCTGGCAGAGAGGAACAGAGACACAGAGGAGACAGGGGAGGGAGAAGGAAGGGAGGATGGGGTTTGCTTCAAGGAGAAGGAAGGCTCATGTAGCTGCTTTAATAATATAAATATTACATGAGCAATAATAATAATCATCACCAATTATGGAACACTTGCTATGCACCAGGCACTGTGCTGAGACTTTACCTGCATTATCACAGTTTATCTTCAGTATGGCCACATCAGGCAGGAAGTACTATTACACTGCTTTGTGGATGAGTAAACTAGAAGAGGCTTATTGATCTACCACATAGTGATCGCAGGCATGAAGCCGATGATGCAAAAGAAAGACAGAGTCTAAGCAGAACACGACAGGGAGTGGCGGGGACTGGCAAACTGGAGAGAGTCCTGTTGTTTTTTATTGAGGCGTGACATGCATATGTTGACGTGAGTAAGTGCACCGATCTTAAATGGACCACTCAGTGCTTTTTACACGTTTACACCTGTGTGACCACCACCCAGACCAAAATGTTCCGAGTAGCCCAAAACATTCCTTCTGAGGCATTCAAATTTAATTTTGTAAACATGTGCAAAACTGTTCCAGCCAAGAGGAGTCTAAGGAGACATGACAACTAAATATAACGTATCCTGGATGGGATCCTGGGATAGGAAAAGGATATTAGGTAAAAATGAAGGGAAGTTGAATAAAGAGTGGATTCTGGTTAGTATTAACATAGCAATATCGATGCATTCATTGTGAGAAGTACACCACACTAACGTAAGGCGTTAACGAGGGGCAAGTGGACGCAGGAAGGCAGGAACTCTGCTGTCTTCACAGCTTTTTTTGTAAAGGTAAAACTGCTCTAAAACAAAAAGATTATTTTAAAAAACATTCTGCTTCTACTCAAGTAAAATACGTCCATCTGAGGGCTGGATTTGGCCTTTGAGCTGCTGGTTTTTAAGCTCCAGTGATCCAATGCCCTCATTTTATAGATAGGGAAACTGAGGCCCAGAAAGGGGAAGGCCCTTGCTCAGGGCCCCACAGTGATAGTGGCGGAGCCAGGATCCGAGGATGGTCAGCAAAGGGTGGAGTCCGGGGGTGTGGGTGGGGACCGCCAGGGTCCCCCTGAATCTTTAAGTGCCTTGCTGCGGCCCGGGCAGGCAGCTGCTGGGGCCACCCAGCTTCCCCTCCGCTCTCTGCCGGACTCTCCTCTCCAGGGATGTTAGCCGGAAACCGCCCTGCCGCTGGCCTCAGCCCCAGAGGGAGTGATCATGGGCAGTTCCTGTTTTGGGAGCAGGATGTTGCCTTCCTGCTCCGGCCGGCCCCCGTGCAGCTGGGTCTGGGAGCTCCTTGCAGGTGTCCCTGAGTCTCCCACGCCCGGCACAGGGGGGCGCAGGCACAGGGTCTTAGTTGAATGTTGGATCAATGGGTAAGTCAAGAAACGGAGGAGGGAAGGATTGAATGGCAAGGCGAGTGGTTGGGGGGATTCTGGGGTGTCAGAGGCCCCAGAGCACAGACTCTGCAGCCAGTGGCCAGCGTCAAACCCTAGCTCTCTCGTCTCGTCTGTGTGGCCTTCGACAGGCGCTTAACCTCTCTGTGTCTCAATTTCCTCTTCGTAAGAGGGGGGAAATAGTAGTGCCTGTGCCTTGGCAGGTTGCTGAGAAGATTGAAGGAGTAGATGAGGTGTGCGGGAGGGAAGTACTGAATACAGGAGAGGCGGGGAGGAGAGCCGGGGCGTGATGATTTAGTTTTCATAATGAGAGCTGGAAAATTGGACAAAGCTGTAAGACCGGCCATTCACCCAGAAAAGGGGGTAGGGAGAAGCATCGTGTAATGGTTAAAGCACCAATTTGGAAGCCAGGCTGCCAGGGTTCAAATCCCAATGCCACTCACTAGCCATGTGACTCTGGGCAAGTCACTCTGTGCCTCAGTGTCCTCACCTGTAAAATGGGCGTGATAACAATGGTGCTCACCTTGTAAAGTTGTTATAGGATTAAGTAGTTGGCTGGTATGTGTATAGTGCCTGGGATTGGGCCTGGTGTGTTTAAAACAACCGCGGACATATAATGAGCTTCTATTAAATAAATGGGAATGGCTTTATGCTGGAAGTGCACCCCGTCCCTTGAAGGGGCCTCCAGGTTCAGAAGAGCTGGAGGTCCAGGCATTGTAAACTCACCTCCTGGACCCAGGGGAAACCACCCTTAATGAAGTCACACGGGGAGGGAGGTGAACCGGTGACCAGATTCGTGTTGGTAGGGCTCACGCACCTGAGCCAACGCCAGCCGGGCAGTGCTCACCATATTTTAAGAGAAGACGGAAATTCGGACTTTTACACACAATCCCCCAATTTTTAAACATTGGCATTTAATCCAATTTTATTTTAAGGCTCTGATCAAAACAAACATTTATTTTAAGCAGGCTGCTCTCACGAGTGGCTGGTCTCAGCCCCTACTCCGGTCTAGTCCTGCCAGTTCACCCTCTGCATTTTTCCCCGCACTCTGGAGAGGAGGAAGCTGCGGCCCCGAGAGAAACACGGGGACCCCGCTGTGTCTGACTAAGTGGCCCCAAAAAGAATCCTCTAGTGCCCCTCTCCCCTCTCCCAGCCACGCTGGGGAGCAGTCCAGTGGAGGAAGGAGGCTGAGTGGGAGTTTCCCTCGGACCAGGGTTTCCAATATCGTATTTGAAATGCGACAGGTCAACCAGACACCATGGCCCGCCGTCAGGGGCGCCTCCGGCTTTAGAGCGGGAGCCCCCACCGCTGCCGAAGCCGTAGCAAAGATCCGGAATCCACGGAGCCCCAGCCGACTGCCAGCTCCGCCCGCAGGCTGGGCCAGAATGCCAGGGCCCCTCAGCGATCCCATCAGCCCGCCTGCCAGGGGGGATCCGAAGGTTCCGTGGTCAGGGAAGTCGCGAAGTGAGCGCTAGAGCGGTGGAGAGAGGAAGGGAGGCGTGTTCGGGAGAGACGTTCTGGAGGGTTTCTTTTAAGACAGGGTCAGTTTATAGGCTTGTCATACTCCGAGCTTGAGTCCTTTTCTTCTTTCTATTGAAGGTTGCTCTTTGGTTCCCCCATACTTAACCTGTCTGCACCTCCACTTCCTCATCTGTAAAGTGGGGATTTCACACACTTTATACAGCTTGCGATGGGCATGAAACGGGACGACACACGGCGGGGGATTCAAGAACTAGAACTGCTGTTATCACTGCCAGCAGCTGCCAGCCCACTTGTTTGCAGAAGTTGTGGCTGAGAGTCTTTCACCCTCGACCTTTCTTTACCCTAACTGTCCACGTCTGTGACCTTCACCTTGCCTGAGGAGTCGCACGCATCCGCCGGCTGTGGAGCACCCCTGCGTGTCGGGTCCCCAGATGCTAGATCCTTCCACCATGCTCTCTCCCTTAGCCCTCAGAGCAACACTGGGAAGCCAACAGCATCATCATCTTTGTGGATGAAGGACCTCGGGCTCTGGGAGGGAACGTGACAGCCAAGGTCACCCCCAGGTGTGGATGTGACCCGCAGCAAGGCCCCGTTACCTTTCTGAGCTTCCAGCTTCCTCAACTGTGCAAGGAGGTTCAGGACGCCCCGCCCAGGCCCCCGTGAGGGTCTGCGAGGCAATGACTCGGAAAGCACACACTCAGCTTAAAACCCAGCCAGACGGACAGTGTCGATGTGAGTCCTTCAGCGGCTGCTCCTGCCTGGGGTTCAGTGCATTCTGGCAGCAAAAGCTGCAGAGAAAAGTTATTTCGAGTATGTTTTTGTTGTGTGATTTCCAAAGTGCCTCTCCTCCCCCAGCTGACAAGCGCAGTGCCGGCTTCAGCAGGGACTACGCACAAGGCAGGTAACTTCCAGTGGAATGACAGGGAGGTAGAGGGGAGACAGGCGTGATGGTCACAGGGAGACAGGATCCCAGAGAAGGCCTCAGGCTGTGCAGTCAGACAGGTGTGGAATCAAATCTCGGTTCCTCCAGGTACTAGCTGTGTGACCTTGAGACAGCCAGTTAACCTCTCTGAGCCTCACACAGAGGGTTGTTACGATGAGGGAACAAGCACAGCAGCTGTGAAGAAGCAAAGCATCGGGGACCACAAGCATCCGGAGAGGCCAGAAACAGGGCTGGGGCTGCAGACCTTGCAGGGGTGGGAGGCAGGGTAGAGACCAAACGAGGGGCCCCAGGAAGAAGAGTCGATGGGTCGCGTGGGACTTAGCAGTGCATGTGCACCGAGAGGAAGACCGGTCAGGTTGGGCTCAGCCGTGCGCGGGAGCAGGCGCCGCTGGAGGCAGACACTGCACGTTTCATCTCGGTGGCCTGGCTCACAGTAAGTGTGCAGCATACATTTTAAAAACTGCGTTTAGGATGGGCACGGTGGCTCATGCCTGTAATCCCAACATTTTGGAAGGCCAAAGCAGGAGGGTTGCTTAAGGCCAGGAGTTTGATACCAGCCTGGGCAATAGCCAGACCCCATCTCTACAAAAAAATTTTCAAAAACTAGCCGGGCTTCATGGCACGCACCTGTAGTCCCAGCTACTCGGGAGGCTGAGGCAGGAGGATGGCTCGAGCCCAGGAGTTTGAGGTTGCTGTGAGCTAGGCTGACGCCACTGCACTCTAGCCCAGGTGTCAGAGCAAGACCCTGTCTCAAAACAGAACACAAAGCCTGAATGTGACATTCACTTTCCTTTCTGCCTCACGCCCGCACGCCTCACCCTCCTGTCTGTCGGTCCCGCCCCACGGCCCTGCCGCTGTGAAGCGTGGACGGACACGCTCCGGTACCCGGCAGCGCTCTGCTCTGTCCAGCTGGGTAGTCCTGGACAAGTTACCTCCCCGCTCTGACCCTTCGTTTCCTCTCCTGGAAACGGGCTACCGTGGCTCCCTCGCGGGTGTCGTGAGTTAGGGACGATGCACATGAAAGCGCCCGGCGCGGTATCTGGCGCACAGTAGGCATTCCAAGCGTGGCAGCAGCTCGTGCCCTTGCTCTTTACGGTGCGGACCACCGCCACCTCTGGCTTCTCTACTCCACTCAGACCAAGTCCCCATGGAGGCCACAGTCGATTTGTCCTCGCCTCTCAGACGACAGGACGCAAGCAGCGGGGTGTCTGCGTCTCTGAGGAGCGAGGGCTCCTCACACGGCGTGCACACGGCTCCCACACGGGCCGGCCACGCGGGGGAAGCTCGTCCTCAGGGCACCGCATGTGCGAGCGTGAACTCGGGTCAAAGAACAAAGGCCCTCAGGGACGAAAGCCTGTTATCGCCAACACCGCTCGCGGGCTGTGGGCTCATTGGTGTCTGCGGAAGTTCGCGAAGGAAGGGCTTTCTGGCCCTGGACGCCGGGTTGCATCCCGGAGGGCAGCCCGCAAACTCCGCAGCGCGCTCTGAGTGTCCCCGAGTGCTCCTCTGCCGCCTCCCTGCCCAGGCTGCGTTCCTGAGAGCGGGCCGGGCTCCTGAGGACGTGCGTCAGGACAGGTGCAGGGCTCGCAGGAAACCCAGCAGGGTGGCCTGGTTGGGGATGGGGCCCACAGAGGGACAAGCTGCCCGTTCGGGGTCCGTGTGCCCTTGAAGTCTGAAGCCAGCAAGGGTCTCAGGCAAACCTTGTCCAGTGTCTGGCTGTCGTCCGCTGGTCTTGTGTGCAAGGCAGACCCTGTTCTGGAGCCCCTCTCAGAACCGGGACAAGGTTCTCCCTGCTACTAGCTGGAGAGTCTGGCTCTGACACCTGCCATGGTGGGAGGCTCTCCACAGACACCCGCCATGGGCACGGGGAGTTTGCCTGCGGCAACGTGGTCCGGCTGCCACCCTCCGAACCCACAGTGATGCGTGGCCTGCAGAGGCCACATATGCTCCATAGTTTGGTCCAGGATGGGTCACACCGTAAAGGCACAAACTCTAAGCCCACCCTCTTCCCCTCCAGCCCTCATCTCTCCCTCTGCATCCGTTTAGGTTTCTCTCCACCCCACTCCCACGGCAGTGCGGGGAGCTCCCAGCCTCCGTTACCTGGCAGGTCCAAGGTCTGAAAAGCAGCCCCCCCTCCCCTGCTGCCTGCTCCAGCGCTGGCTCCCACACCTGGGCCTCTCCCTCCAGGCCCCTGAACTAATTACAGGCTTCCCTAAATCATCGTAAGGAAAAGCTAATTAAATCAGGCTTGGCCAGTAATGTGCTGCCTAAGGCCAGGCGCCCCAACACCTCTCTTCAATTCCAGGCTGCTGAGACCATGGCTTGGAGTTTGAGAATAGGGTCTTATCTCCTGGGCTGATGTTGGGAGGAATGGAACCACGGGACATTGGCACCTGTTCAGGTGACAGTGTGGGGTCGGGCGAGGGCCTGGTCGCAGCCAGCTGCGCCCCCAGGGAAAGGCGTGTGAGAGGATAGAGCAGGTGGTCCCCGCACCCACCGTGAGCTCCCGTGCGGTGTGCGCAGACCCAGCCCTGCCGCTGGCGGGGTGGGGACCCTCGAGCAGGAGTCTCCACGCATAAAGCAGCCAGCGTCCCTGCTGGCGGGAGCGTGGAGTGAGTGCTGAGTCAATGTTTGTTGAATGAACAAGTGACTATAAGTGCCTACAAGTGCCTGGCACAGTGCCACGCACAGAGTAAACACCCAAACAATATTGGTTTTCTTGTCCCCCTCGGAATCGTCTTTTGAAACTGTGAACATTCATGGGAAAAGGTAGCTTAAGTTCCTAAAACCTTTACGTGAAAACATCTATTGGATGTTTGCCCCCTTTGAGATTCGAAGGTGGAAGTCAGAGGTGGGGTGGAGGCAGGAAGCGTGGGAACTGAGGTCCCCCCGGGGCCCCAGCACTCTGACTCACCTGCCTGCTCTGCCCCTTCCTTGGCCTCCGTGCCCGCTCTGTGACGCTGCGCTCCCTGTCAGAAGTCCCAGCCACGATTCTTATCCCCTTCCTGCTCTGTTCCCTCGTGAGCTGCTTCTGCAGCAGCTCCCTGAAAGGCCCAGACGTTGCGCATCACACCTCGCGCTCCGGCCACTTTATTGCAGACAGCGGGTGACATGTGTGACTAATGAAGGGGACCCCAAGGCAGGAAAGAAACGGGGGCAAGTCTCCGGTACGGCTAAAGAGCCACTCTGGGCACACAGCACAGTGCCCAGGCTGCAGACTCTGGGGTCTGGTTTGAATCCCAGCTACCTATGTGACCTTGGGCAAGTGACCTAACCTGTCCTGTGCCTCAGTTTCCTCCTCTGCAAATGGGTACGATGGTAACAATACATCCCTCATAGGGTCGTTGTCAGAATTCAGTCAGCTCCTATGTGCCAAGGGCTTACAACGGCCTGGTGCGCGATTCTTGCTCCCCAAACATTCGCCGTCACTCGGGATTTCAGAATGAGGATCCCACTCGACCCTCACTAGGGCCAAGTCTGGCAGGGACGGTGATCCCATTTCACCGCGGAGGTCAGGGAGAGGAAGCCATCTGCCTAGGGCCGCGCAGAACAAAATCCCTGCTCCACTCCTACCCCCACAGAGAGCGTGACAGCACCTGTCAGGGAAAGCAGGGCTTGGGGCAGGGCAGGGTAGCGAGAGAAGGTTCCGGAGGAGAGCTGGGCTCCCCAAGAGGCGCAGGCAGAGCTGGGAGTGGCTATAAATACGAGAGGCGAGGGGCTTTCTAAGTAGGCCGGGAATGTGTGTTAGTCATTGAGGTCAGGACGGCCGCAGCGGCGCTTGGCTGGGAAAAGCGCTCAGAGCGAGCTCTCCTGGGCTCTGCTGGAGGAGGGCGCTTTGCCAGGCTAGGGCGGCGCTCTCAGCTCGGGAGCACGTGGCACCCCCAGACCTTTGCTGTGGGACAGGGGCCACCCGCAGGGGTGCCTCTCCTACCCTTCTAACCTCCGAGGAACCTTCTGCAGCTCAGATCAGATCTGTTGCCCAACGCCCACCTTCGGGCCAAGGCCACAGCCGGTCCCCAGAGGCAGACACGAGCCGCCGTTTTGAAGGGGGAGCCAGTGCACACTTTCTAGTTTAGCGACTATGCACTTATTGTAACGTGTTAGGAGAAAAGTACAACCAGCACAGCAAATCTGTGACTTTGTGGCTATCAATACTTAAGATACTATTAAGTGGATATGTATGCTTTTTAAAAGGGAGCTGATCTCGAGACAAACGCTAAGTACATGCTAGCACTTGCGGACTGGCAAACATCACTGCTGGACTTCGAGGGGTGCTGGCCCCCAGGCTAAAGGCGAGCCTCCTGGCTGCGGGCTTCCAAGCCCTTCCCGGCTGCATCTGTGACTCACACCCCACCCCACCCATCTTCCCTCTGGCTGCGCCTGCTACCTGGAATGCCCTGCATCCTTTCAACTGGCAAGGGCCAGGTGACATGAGCTCCCCGCTGGAACCTCCAGAGGCTGCCCAGGCCCTGTCCTTCCTCTGCCAGCCCCGCACCATTCGAGGTCATCGCACCTGCGATCATTGATCCCTCAGCAGCGGGGAAGGCAAGCTCTGAGTCTGTCTGTGTGCCTACCCACCGTGCCCAGCTCCGTGCCGGGGGCCAAGCACAGGCCCAGGAGGCGACACTGGTCCACATTCGGGAGCCAGCATTGCCTGGTACAAGGCTTGCCATACCAGGTGCAGCCTCGCCTCTCTGGGCTTGGGCCCCCCACCTCCATCCATCCGACAGGGAAGAGCAGCTTCCTTCCGCAGCGGGCCGCACAGACTCATGAGTTTGCCCTGCGAGGGCTTTCTTAGCTCAGAGCCTGGCCACCAGCAGCGCTCCACGGGCAGGGCCTCGGAGCATCAGCGTCGTCCACACCATCGTCATCAGGGCCCGGTGGAGACTCATCAAAGAGTCCGCGGTGGTGCAGACCAGAGGGCAGGGAGTAAGGAAGGAGCTTCTGTGCGTCCAGGATCCAGAGAACATTCTCAGTGGTTCTCTACTCCACGCCTCTCATTTTGAAAATGGGGAAACTGGCCCACACGGCGCCCCGGGCCTGAGGCCCAGGACTCCTGCCCTTTAGTCTACCCTGGGCTGGGGAGGCCGGGGCCAGGACTCGCCTGCACAGGGACGCTTGCAGGCCTGCCCCTGGCCTCCCTCAGTTCCTCATGGTAGACTCAGGCGACCCGGAGAGGAATTCCAGGGGCTCCGGCCTGCACGCGCCGGAGGGAAGTTCTCGCTTCGCAGAGGCAGGAAATCAAAGGGCTCGTTCTTTGTGGATTGCTCAGATAGGTAGGAGCAGACACGACCTTTGTCGTTTGCTATTTTTAGCAGAGCAGGCGAGGAATGGTAAAAACCTGTACAGGAGCCGACTATAAATAACACGCCTGTGGCTTTTTAAAAACACACATCTGAAAACCGTAGATCTAAACAAGCGTCACCCTTCCAAGTAGAATAACAGCCTTGGCGTGCACTTTACGATCAGAGAGCCCGCTCCACATGGCCGTCGCTGGGGCTCACCGCGCAACGCCATGGGGTGGACGCCGTCGCAGCCCCCACTTTGCAGATGTGGAAACAAGGAAGGAGACCAGCCAGGACCGCTGTGGGCACAATGCCTGACACGTGGTGGGAGCCCTGTAAATATCGCTGTCATTATGGAGTCTCCGAGAAATTCCGTGTATTTGCCCAGTGCCGTACAAGGGGATGGGGTAACCGGGGCCATTCCAGAGCCACCGCCCCCGTGTTCGTAAGCCCACCGTTTGCTAGCGGGCCTGCTGGGGCTGAGGGAAGAAGAGCTGGACGTGGGAAAGTCAGCAGCGGGGGTGGGGACGGTGGGGAAAGGTCGGCATGAGAGTTTGAATGAGAAGGCGGTATCTGGGGTGCGGTAGGTGAGAGGGGGCCTGGGAAGGGGCTTTGGGTGCAGCATCGAGAAAGGAAAAACAGGGAGAGGAAGTGAGAAGATCGTCGGCCAACAGCTTTTAGGGCATCGCCACACCAGGGTCACCTTGTCCGAGGCTGCCCTTTGGGCAGAGTGGCGCGTGTCGGCGAGCCCGGTGGCAGACAGGAGCAGGTTATCAACACGGGAGGGCAGTCAGCAGAGCCCCGGGGGCTGCGGCCAGGGCACCAGCGGCAGGGGCGGCAGAATGAGGGAAGTCAGAGCAGAAAGGGGGCCTGAACCTGGAAGGGTAGCGAGCTCCAGGCACCCGTGGTGGGGGCCTGGTGGGGCTCGTGGGGTGACAGTGACTGTTTCCCAGCCGGTTCTCAGGGAGGCGGATGTCCTGCTTGGCGGTGCTTGCCCATTTCTGTGGTGTAAATGCTCGCGCCGCGGCAGTTGTACGCCATCAGCGTGAGACCGCGGGCACGCGTAACGTGAACAACGCGAGACCCCGCTGGCGAGGCGAGACCGCGCCACGCCGGGCCGCACAAGATGGAGATACTGCTGTCCTGCTTGTGCGGAGGGAAGAGAGGAAGGCACTCGCGGGTAAAGTTTAAGCTACTATTGACTGTGTGCATCACGCACTGCAGGCTAGACTTCCCTGAGCGCCTACTATGTGCCACATGCATACATGCTCCTCATTCGTGCCTCCCAATACTCCCGTAATTGCAACTGTTATTATCCCCATTTCACAGATACAGAAACTGAAGTTCAGATTGGCCAACTGATGAGCACAAGGCCGCCCAGTAATAAGTGGCAGAGCTGGGCTCAATCCTACATCTCTTTAATCCCCAAGGCCTGCTCTATGCTCTGTGTGCCCTAGAAAGAAATAGCACCTTATATCTGAGAATCCACCCACCGTTTGCAGAAATCCTTCCACGTCCTTTTGTTTGTATTTGGTCATTGCGAACCAGCCCATGGGGTTGGCAGGCCAGGGAGGCTACGGGGAGGAGGTCAGGGCCCCTTCCTGGCCCACGGCTGGCTCCTGGTCCAGGGCTGCCCACTGGTGAGCTTGGAGCAAGAGAGTTGGCCCAGCCTTCCAGGGAGTCTCATGCACAGAGGGCCCGGAGAGTGGGCCACCCAGGCCTGGACTGTCCCCACTGGTGGCAGGCCTCCTTGGAGAGCCTGTGCTCCTTAAAGCCATGTCTGATGAAGATGGGTTCTGAGCAAGGCAGCCCCACAAGGTGACAAGGGGTTTCCTTATGGGGTTAAAGGGTTTCCCTGGAGTGAGCATTTGCCTCCCAGCCTGGCTTTGCTGTGGTGTGCTCAGGCATGTGGTGGCCCTTATCTGGGGCTCAGGCTCCTCATCTGTAAAATGGAAGGGTAGGGCTGGACGGAGGGGCGTGGTAGCATCGTCCAGCCCTGATGGGCCCAGAGTCCATATAACCCAGCTGCAAAGGCCGTTCTCAAAGGGAATTCCTGGAAGTGTTCTGGGCCCAGCAACCTCTGGGAAGTACATGGTAGTGTGACACCCCCGTGCGTTTAAGGAACTAACTTGTAGAGGCTCCATCAGCCTCACCGTCTCCCAAGGACAGCCTCTGTCTGTCCTCCCGTTAGGCCTGGCTCGGGCCCATCGTCCTGCCTCTTCCCTGCTCCCCTTGGCCACTTGCTGGACACCCCAGCAGGACCAAAGCATTCCCCAGACCTGTGGCAGGCAGTGAAGAGCAGGGAGGGACTCAGCAGCCAGCTGTCTGAGTTCAGATCCCAACTGTGCTTTCTGGCTGGACAGCCTTGGCCAAGTTACCTGACTTCGCTGTCACCACTGGACCAGCTGTCAAGCGGGGATGGCGGTCAAAATACCTTAAAGGGTCTCTGGAAGGAACTGAGTGAGCCAACAGGGGAACGGTTCTACGAACAAACAGAACCTGACGAGCATTCTTCAGTCGAGGTCCCCTTTCAGTGTGATTTGTCATTCGTAGGACGGCCTCTCCTCCGTCCCTGCATCCCTCCCACCGGCTGCCCTGGGTGTGGGAGGAAGCAGGTTCTGTCAAGTGGGGCAACCATTAGGGCCAGTCTAGGACCGGGAGGGAGCACTGGATTGAGAGTCCTGTGTCCACAGCTGTCATCTCAATTCCCCACGACCCTGGGGGACGGGGGCCACTCCATCTCTCCTGGCCTGTCCGTCACGGTGCCCCCCCAGGGGCACACACGGGCTCTGTGATGTCTGCTGCATGTTCGCATCCCCCCAGCCGCGCCTCTGTGCAAGTGGGGACCGTGTCCTCCTTGCTGACATGTCCTGGGCCCCGGGTCAGCCCCGGATCACGGTTTGCGGCACGGAAGGACGGGACTGCGCTGCGGCTGACCACGTTGCAGAACGTCGCAGTAGCGTGGCAGGCCCCTCGCCAAGGGCTTTATGTTCACCATTCTGTTTAATCCTGAAAGCCCTTTCCGGGTGCCCCCCTTCCCAGGATGAGGACGGAAATCTGTACGGTGGTCCACATGGCCCCCACCCCCTCTCCTCTCCCTTTCCCACCTTCTGCCCCCCAACCTAGTCATTCGAGCCTCCTTTCAGTTCCTTGAGAATTGCTAAGTTCTTTCCAGTCACAGGGCCTTTGCACAAGCCATGCCCTTGCCAGAAATACAACCTCTCCTTTTACCTAGTGAACTCCTGCTCAGCCTTCAGACTCTAGCTCAGTCATCACCCGCTCGGGGAAACCTGTGCAATTCCTCCTGCTCTTGCCAGAGACACTTGGGCCCCTGCTGCGTGCGCTTATGGCCTCTGTCCTATCATCCGCACCCTCTGTAAATGCACGTCGGTGTGTGTGATCACTGCACTCCACAGCTGTCTCTAGACCCTCTTGAGAGCAGATACCATGGCTCTTCTGCTCAGCCCTGGATCCTCAGCACCTGGGACAGAACCGGGCAAGTAGATGCTCCACGGATATTTGTGGAATAAATAAGCAGATGGAGAAGCAGGAAGCATATGGCATCATGCCCACTTTACAAATGAGAGCCTGAGGCCAGAGAGGTTGAGGGTCTTGCCTGAAGTCACACAGCCCATCAGGGTGGAGCAGGGATTTGCGCAAGGTCCATCAGTCTCCAGCTCCCAACCTCTTGGCACCAGCCCCACATTGCCGCCTGTGGGCGCAATGGAGGACTGAGAGGCAGATGCGCCCCCTCGAGTCCCAGAGGGTGGGCGTGAGTGGCAGGGAAGGGCCGCGCTTGCTCTGAGAACCCGGCCACTTGGAGATCTCCTAGGAGTGAGCCGCAGCCCCTCTGCGCCTCCGCGCCCTCCAGGAGAGAGCTGCTTTCTCACTCTGCCTCCAGCTCTGTGATCCGGGCCCGTCGCCTCCACTCGCCAGACCTCAGTTCCTGCATCAGCGAAATGGGGGCAGCTCTCTCCAGCAGCAGGCCACCGGGCGGAGGCGGGGTCAGTGAGTGTGTGCAAGCGCGCACATCGGCACACAGGACGGCGCTCAGCAGAAGCAGCTGATGCGGCCCCTGCGGGCTCCGTGCCACGCAGACACGCAGACAGCTGGGATGGCCACGCTCCATTCCCTAACCTCTCATCGGTTACGGTCCCAGCAGTGTGGCCACCCTGCCGGTCACCAGTTCGGCCCATCCGCTTGCAGCACTCTCAGTCGTCACCCTCGTTCCCTGCCGGGTTCCCGCAGCCTCCGCAGCAGGAAGACCAGCGAAGATCACAGGCTCTGGGGAAGACAATGCCACGCTTGCATCCTCAGTCCTGTGCCATATAGCTGTGCACCCTTGAGCAAGCTACACACCCTCTCTGGGCTTATTTCCTTGCCTCTAGGTTGAAACCGATAAGATCACTCTCCTGGGCTAGTCGTGAGGAGTAAGTGACAACTTGCATGTTAAGATCCTGGCGCTCAGTAGACAATCGGTGAATGACAGGCCCCCTCCCTTCTTCTCCTGATATCCCTGGATTCATCCTCCCCCACATCCTCTGTTTCCTCTTCCCTCCTCTTCTTCCTCCAGGGAGTCAGCCCTCCAGCAAGAGTGAAAACACTCTCTCTTAAATGTTAACTAGGGACCCCAGCGCAGTGCCTCACAGTCAGTGAGAACTGAATAAATACTTCTGGGCTGAGTGGTCCAAAGAAATGAACTGCTAATGGTGGAATGTCAGGCCCTCCGTAGCTGAAGGGAGAACTTAGGGATAGGGGCTCCTGCCTGGGTGTGCTCAACTCACCTTGAGTCCAGCCCTGGGCTCAAGCATCCTGGTCCCAGTTGCAACATCTCTGGATAGTGGTGTCCGAGTGAAGTTGGGGTCTCCCTTCACCCTTTTCAAGCTGGGCGTGCTGAGGGAGCCCCACTCACTGACAGGCCCAGGAAGCAGCATTCCCAAGCCAGGACCCCCCAATAAGTCCAAATAACAGAGAGATGCACAGAGAGCCACAAAGAGATGCAGACACAGCTCAAAACTACTAGGGAAATTGCTTTTTCATTCAACAAACCTGCACTCATCAGTTCAGTCAGTATTCACTGTGGCCCTGTGCACAGTGCTAGGGATACCACAGGAAAATGAAACCCAGTTTCCCCTCCCCAGGGACTACCCCAGCCTGATGAACAAGACAGACACACATGAACAGGTTAATTGCAACAAACTCTTTTTGGGCTGGTGGAGGGCAGGACAAGGTAGGGGAAATAAGGAAGGCTTCGTGGAGGAGAGGCTGCTGGAGCAGGGTCTTGAAGGATGAGTAGGAGTTCTCCAAGCAAAGAAGTAGGGAGGGAAGTCATTCTGGCAGAGTGGAAAATGGAAAACGCATGCAAACACACAGAGGCGTGGAAATGCAAAGGCGTCTTTGAGGAGCAAGGAAGACTTGGTGTGGGGCCAGGGGGTGATGGGAGGGAATGGAACAGTTTTGCAGGCCTTGTGAGCCACAGTGAGAACTTTGGATTTCATGTTGAGGGCACAGGGGAGCCAAATAAGGGTCTAGAGGAATTCAGAAAGCTCCCCAAGGCTGCAGGGGCTAGTAAATGGGCCAAGGATGGCAGGAGAGGTGGGGAGAGAGCAGGGTTAGGAGGCAGGCTTGGTGGATGGGAGGGCAGAGCCTGAAGGGTTGGCGTGCGTGAGACCTGTTTCCTAGCCCCAAGGAGTCCTCTGACAGTCACTTCTGGGTCCCCAGGCTCTGTGTTCTTCCAGCTCCTGACTGGCTCGCTGGGCTCCTTTTGCAGGACCCCGTGAACTCCAGCCCTTGCTCTTGGCCTCTGGCCGTGCAGAGGAGAGGCAGGGTCAACCACCACCACACAGCTGCCCCGCCCAGGTGGGGTCTTGGGTGGGCCCTCTCGGGGCCGAGGTTTTCTGACCCGAGTGGCCAGGAAGACGTGCCCACAGCTGTGGGAAACCCAGGCTCACACCCACCTCCTGTAGAGTCCTGGGCTTGCTGCGGGGGCCTCACGCTGTCCCAGTGTCAAGTTCTGTTCCCCTATTCACTCTGTGACCTTGGGCAACATTGTTTTACCTGTCCCTCAGTTTCCTCATCTGTAAAATGGCAATAAAAATAGGATCTACCTCCCAGGGTTTTGTGAGGACCACACAGTAAGATGTGTGCACAGATTGGCTGGTGCACAGCAGGATGTCCAGGAGACTGGTGCCTGGCAGGGTTTGCCAGAAGCCAGGCCTGCATCTCTCCTTCCTGAGGGCACAAGAACCAGTGGCAGGAGCAGGGGACTGCAAAGCTGGGCTCAAATCTCAGCAGGACTGACGGGGCTGCCAGGGCTCCGGAGACCGGCACAGCCCAGGCCCCACAGGTGGGCTCTGAGAGCACCAGGTACCAGCAGGAGGAGCTGCAAGAGACCCGCCGCCCAGCGTTCTCCCAGGGACCTCCCAGAAAATCTGCCCCCTGCGTTTCTTCTGTTAATAACGGCTGCCGTTCTCCTTTAACTTGCAACCCTGCCAAATAGATAACAGCACCCCTATTTAGCAGATGAGAAAACTGGAACTCAGGGAGGTTGGGTCATTTGTCCAAGGTCACACAGCAGATAGATGAGGGAGCCAGGAGTTGACCCCAGTCGGTGTGGCCAGAAAGCCTCAGCTCAAGATCCAGTTGGCTGAGGGAATTTTGGGCCTTGGGGGGGGCAGTGGGGAGTGGGTGTGGGACCCCAGTGTGTCTGTAGAGGAGATTTGGAACAAGCCAGGCCATGTGGTCCCCTGGATCCACAGTCTATGGCCCCTCAAAGTGATGGGCCTAGGAGCCCCTGAGCTGTTTGCCTCCAACTTGGGTAATCTGAGGCAGGGACAGAGAAGGGCCTAGGCTTTGAGTGGGACAGGCCTGGGTTCTACTCTCACTCTGGCCCTCACTGCCACTGTAACTTTTGAGCAAGTCCCTGCAGTCTCCAGGTCTCAATTTTCTCTTCTGTAAAATAGGTAGAAGCCCAGTCTCTCTGAAGGTGATCTCTGGAGGTCAGAGGGGACAGGACTGTGAGGGGCCTTCGGAAATCACTTCTTATCCCCCGAGGGGCCCAGTTAGCAGCTCTCTGTGGCAGCAGCGACCAGAGAGCTGTTCCAGGACCCCTACCCAGGTGTCTAAAGACCCTGCGCCAGGCAAGGCAAGTGCAGGTACAACCCACATCTGTGCTTTCCAGAGAGAGGGAGGCAGCAGAGAGCCCACATCGTGCAGAGGACACAGCTGGCCTCTGAGTGCATTCAATCCTCCTCCCTCAGACCCGTCTGGACCTGCTTAATCTGTCTCCCGTGTGCAGAATGCCTCCAGCACACTGGACCATGCTCCCCACCCCCATCCCTGGGCACACTGACCCTCTCCACGGGCCCTGCGCACCGGCCCGCGGACTTCTCCCTGTGGGAGAAAACGTGGTCAGGCCAGCTAAACCTTGCTGGAAAATCAGACTAGCGTGGCTCACCCCTCCCCCGCTCTATTTCTGGTACCTTTTCCCAACCCTGACCCTCAATCCGTGTCCACCATAAGCCAAATCATGCTGGAGGCAGAAGCCATCAGTAATCCTCCAGCTGGCCTCCTGCCTCTTTCCCCCTCTTCCCTGTGGGTGACCCTGACCTGTCGTTTTCAGCCTTCCTGGAGTTACAACACGAGGGCCATTGTTTGTCTAATTTCACAATACTCTGCCCTGGCAGTAGCCCCTGCCCCCCAACATATCCTGGAAGGACAGGCCACGTGACACAGGTGTGTCTGCTGTAGGAAGGGTTGGCGCTGGGAACAGGGCGGGACAGGCAAAGGATGTCTGTAGCCAGATTCCGCCCTCAAGAGGGACTTACATCTTTTTCTTGAAGGCTCAGTCTGCTCAACTATAAAATGGGAGGATTGAATAGCAGTTCTTGCAGGTCCTTCTGGTTCTAGCACTTGATGAATCAAATTCACACAGAAGCAGACTCATTCAAGCCTTTACTGTGGCGCCTGGGACACGTGCACGTGCTGGGACCTGAGACCTGGAACCCTAGAGATATGTCTGAAGCCGTCACAGCCCAGTGAGAGACAAAGACATGTAGATAATCACAATACAGTGTAGTCAGAGCTAGAACAGAGGCATGAACCAACTCAGTCAGTGGAGTCAGGAAGACTGACTATCCAGGGAAAGGGAATTTGAATTGGGCTTTGAAGGATGAATAGGAGTTTATGGGCCTAAACTCAGGAAATATGTGCAAGGAAAAACCTTCAAACTATGCTAGTCAACATCTGGGCTGCTTCAGGAGATAGGGAACATCCAGTCATGAGGGGTGGATGCAGCAGCTGAAGACACAGAACCTGGAATGTCAAGAAGGTGGGAGTTGGGCCAGGTGCCAATTCTAGTCTTAGATTCTGGGAACCAAAATTTGTGACTGCCTAGTGTGTGTTAGTGAGGGATCAGCCCACCCCAAATGGGGGCCAGTGGGCAGGCAGGACTCAGAACTTCCAGTGGCCAGGTATAGGACACCCTGGGCCAGCCCATGCCCACGATGGCCTTCACATGTAAGGAGCCCTGGGCCTGGACCCACAGGCCTGTCACAGGTCTGGTTTACCCCTGACTGGCTGTGCCGCCTTGTCCTGGCCACCGCACCCTCTGAGCTACACACAGCTTCCTCACTTGTGCCTTGGGTGCTCACAGCAGCCACCCCAGCAGCAGCTGTGGGGCTCAAATGACTCCCCGTTTTACAGGTGGCCTTTACAAACCGCGAAGCATGCCAGACACAGAGGGATCGTTGCTGTTGAAAGGGGTGGCTCATGACAGGGTTCTCTGCTCTGCAGTCAGGGAGCGCGCTTTGCCCTGAAGATGCTGAAGGAATAATGGTGGGATTCCCAGCACAGACACGCTTGCTCAGACCAGATGTGGGTTGCAGCAGGCCTTTCGGCCCTGCCCGTCTCTGCCCACTCTCGCCCAACCTTCTCAGAACACCTTTACTTGGCCACCTTTGGCAGAATGGGGCTGCCTCTAGGCTCTGGGGAAGGGGGGGACTCCTGGCCTGGCCCTGGCCCCTGAGGTGCACGCTGATTAGGGTCAGGGCTGACGGGAAGCCTGTGTAGAGGGGTGGCTCGTGGGATGCCTCCAACTACACTCCCAAGAAGGCAGAGCCCCCCTGTGCACCGCCAAGGTGAGGCAGAGATGAGGCTGTTTCGGGAGCTCCCAACAGCAGGCTGTTGGTGTGGGGCGAGGGCCTCCCTGGGCGGTGTCCCTGGCTGCTTTGTCAGAACCCCAGGAGGGGACCTTCCCTAGCCTCTGAGTCACACCCCTGCCCCAGCGGAGCCCAGGGTCTTCAATGGCCGCCCAGCCCTCGGCATCCTTAGCTTCTCAGCATCCCCCTGCCTGGCCGAGGAGCAAAATGGAACCCCTCGTTGGGGCAGGGGTGAAGAGTGAGGGGTCTCAGCATGGTCCTGCTGGGGGGCCCTGCCACAGCAGTCCCAGCTCTCTCCCTCCCGCGGCCCCTCTGCACGGCCGGGTTCTGATTTTGGTGCAGTGCAGATTTCAGCTTAACGAGACAAATTGATATTCCGTGCCAGCCCAGGGATGGAGCAGCAGCTCAGGACGCTGGGGCGGGCAGCTGAGAGGTGGGCAGGGGCGGAGGCAGGGGAAGGAGCAGCTGCCTTCTGGAGCTGCCTCCTGGGGCAACCCCCAGCCCTGCTCCTGCCCCCACATGCGCCCCCTCTACACCGACAGGTGCCCTGACACGCTGGTCCTGAAGGTCCGTCTGCTCCAGGGCCCTCCTGGAGGGGGCAGGGCAGTGGAGAGGCCTCAGAATCCTAGAGAAGCCCCTCACCCACTGTGCCCTCCTCACCTTGCTCCTGGGGCTCTCCTCCCACCCGTCTGGAGTTAAAGGGGCAGCCGTTCTGCCAGAAATGAGGTGGGAGGAAGTGGCAGCTGGCTGGGGGTTCCATTCCTGCAGCCTCCTCATTGGGGGTCCCTGGGGTCCCCTGGAGATGGTCAGCCCCCCACCATGGTCAGCCCCCAACTCATCACGGATGTCCCTGCAGACTATGTGGGTGTACAGACATGTGCAGACACCCCTGCCAGTGGGCACCGGGCAGCAGAGAAATGGCCCCTTGAGGCAGGCCCTCCTGCCAGGGCCCCCTGCCCCGGGCAGGTGGGGGTGCACGGGCTGGGTGCTGGGTTGCAGCGGTGGTGTTTAGATGGCATCAAGGAGCTCCCTGAGGGCTCCGCTCTGCTGGCCCTGCAACCACAGATGTGTTGAGACTGTTAAGTCTACTTCTCCCCCATGTGACCTTTGCCCCCAGGTCTGGGGGTGTCCCGGCCTGAAAGAGTGGGGCCAGAGCCCCTGCCCAATCAAACAACTCCCCCAGAAAGTAGGAGACGACCTGGGGCCATGTGGGCAAAATCCTCCCCTCTCCTGTCCCACCCCCCCACCACTCCGGGGACCCCTCCGCTCCGCCCGGCCTCAGCCTACCCACTCCGTGCCCTTGACGTTCCCTCCCGCTTCGGGGAGCGGGCGTGTTCCTGGGACTCTGCCAGCCTCAGGTCCTCATGATCCCACGGGAGGAATCGAAACCGCAAACACCGCCGCGGTGGTTCGGCCCGCACCCCCGCCCCCCACTCTGCTCCGGCCCCCCAGAACCGGCCCTCGCCGCCCCTCCCTCGTCCTCCCGCCCCCTCCGGCGGCGGCGGGGGCGGCCGCTGCTCCAGACCGTTCGCGATGCTCGCCCAGCCCGCGCGCCGCCCCCCGCCCCCCCAGCCGCGGGCAGGATGGTACAGTCTGCAGAGGGACCGGCGCGCTGGCCGGGCTCAGCCGGCACCAGCTGCCGCACCGCGACGACGGGGCTGCCGCCTGGAAACGTGCGGGACTGGCGGCGACCGCCACAGCCAAGTAAGTGCCGGCTCCCCCAGCACGAGAACACGGCAAATAAAAGCGCCGTCCGCTCTCCCCTTCCACCCTCACCCATGCTATTTCGTTTCGTTCCGCTCGATTTTTCTCAGTGCTCGTGGCGGCGGCGGCGGCGTGGAGGGGGTGGGAGCGGGCTTGTTTATCAGGCAGCAGCTGAGGCTGCGTTGGGACCGCGCTGAGGGAGACCCTGGCGTGAGGGTCCTCGTGCTGGGGACTGGGCAGGGGGGCCTCGGACAGGCGGATGCCGGGGATCTCAGGTAGATCCTGGCAGCCTCTGGGCTGCATTTGCCCCCAGAGGACGTTATGCAAGGGCCAGCGAGCTGGTGGGGGACGAGGTTCTCTTCCCTCGAGCCTCCTCTCCGGGAGAAGAGGGCCACAGGGTGCCCCCTGCCCACCCTGGCCAGGGTCCCAGGAAAGAGGCAGGGGGAGGCCCCCATGGACGGTCCCTTCCGTGGAGTGGGCTGCTATGTGCCGGGACCGCTGGGTAAGGCCAGCCCAGTTGTGTGGTGGCAGGGATGTGTCCCTGGGTCCCCTCCAAGGCCAGGAGGGGCAGGAGTGGGATGGCCAGGCCATTTTGCAGTAGTCATGCTGGGTGGTGGAGTTGGCACTTCGGCCCGGAAGCCTAGTTCCTCCGCTGGCCTCGGTGGCCTGGCTGAGCGCTCGGGCACCTGGCTCCTCCCTGCCCCCTGCAGGGTCAGGGTGGGGAGATGTAGCTGGGCCTCAGGACTCCCTGAGGGTGACGCGCTGCCGGCAGCCACCCTTCTAGCCAAGGGGCCATCCCACACCACGGCTGTCCTCTGCTCACCCCGGTTGTGTGGGAGGGGTCTCTGGACCAGCCTGCCCCAGTCAGGCAAGGACCCCAGGGGCCTTGGGGCCCCCAGGCAGAGGCCCAGCCTGGCTCGACCTTCAGAAGGGTAAGTGAGCAGGCAAGCCCGCCAGCCGGCAGAGGGTCTCCGTGTGACGCTGCCTGCCCCAAGCCCCGCGCAGAAGGGGCTCCCCTCTTCTCCTGCATGGCTCTCCGAATCGCCGGGAGGAGGCAGCGCTGACGTTGGGGCATTTCCAGGAGCAGCGGGCGCCAGCGGAGAAATTCTCCTTTGACGTGTGCAGTGGGAGGGGGCTTGGAGCGCAGGCCTCAGGGGCCTCCGCCTGGGAACTTCGTAGAAGGAGCAGCGGCAAGGCGGGGGGTGGATTCCCGGAAAGATGCCGACGGCCCGTATTAGTTCGCCACCTTTCACAGCCGGTGCCATTCCCATCAGGGCACATCCGTGTCCACAGAGCCACACGGATGCACAGGCACCATACAGCACCCACAGAGTGCATCGTACACGTGCAAGTCATACACACGCGTGCGGAATGCCCGCCACACCCCAGCACCGGTAGATGCAGCTCCCTGCCCCGAACACGACATGCTCACGTGGGGGACACAGCACACACACACACGCAGTGCACACACGCACACCTGTAGGTGCAGCGTGCCCACACGTGCATGCAGCACTCACGTAGGAACGCACTAGGCTGCGCACGGTGCCTGCAGCAGCAGTCGCAGATGTGTGTGCCCATGTGAGGGTCGGCCCAGGTGTGAAAACGACAGGCACACACACGCGGGGCTCCAAATGCCATCTGCATGCCTGTTGTGCACCGGCAGGCACCCGGCATGCCGGGACGTGCCCACAGGTGAATGTCGGTCGCACACGTAAGAAGACGGCGGCAGGCACAGATGCAGCACCTCTGCGGATGCTGCGGGCACACACCGTGCCCTCCGCTTCCGGGAGTGAAGGTGGCTCTGTGGGTGCTGCAGAGGGGCTTGCCCCTTAAGGGACTGTCCGTGAGGACAGAGGGACCACACTAGTGGCCACCACAGCCTCACACAGGCTTGCGGGGAGGGCCAGCCCACATTCCCGGGAGCTGTGATTGGACTCAGCAAGGCCATCTTGGGTTACCGATGCTCTTCGGAGAAGGCTGCCCGGAGTTGGAAAGGAGACAGAGGAGGGGGCGGGCACAGCTGCTGCCCACAGCCCACACCACCAGGAGCGCAGACTGGCCCCGCCAGCCCCCTTCCCGGCACCAGGAAAGCTACCCTCTAGTGTGGGGTCTCTCAGCGCTGGGGCCTGGGACACCTCCAGCAGCCCTAGAGTCCCTTCGAGACCGAAGGTCCGAAAGCTGCCTGTGGTTCATGCTGTGTGCCGGCCTGAGCGCCGGTCCCTCTCTCTGCTCCCCTCTGCCCCCTCTCCCCTGCCCCACCCAGCCATGTTAGTTACCCAGGGAACCCAGGTAAATAATATCACCCAGCCAGCATTCCCCAAGCTGATCGCTTCACACCCATCGCCTCCGTGGGGCCACCCACAGCCCTGTTATCCCCATGTCCCAGGTGAGGAAACTGCGTCCAGAGAAGTGAAGTCACTCACTCAAGGTCACACAGCTGGAGCGTGGCAGAGGTGAGGTGGTGGCCAGTCCATCAGGCTCCCTGCCTGCCCTCTTTGACCATCTGGCCTGAGGCCAGTTCTAGTTGGATATCAACATCTTGGGAACCAACAGGCCAAGAACTTAGAATTTTTTGGCAAGACCGTAAGAAAGGGTGGAGAGGGTCTCCCATGGATGGAGGCAGAGGCCTCCCCAGGCCTGTGAGGCCCTGGCCGAGGCAGCCGGACCACTCTGCCATCCCTTTACCCCATGGCGGTGATGACACCTAGAAAGCCAAAGCAGGTGTACGCATCCTGTGGTCACCTAGCCAGGTCCCTGTATAAAGGGGAAACTGAGGCCCAGCCAGGGGAAGGCACTTGTCGAGGTCACACTGTGTTCTCTGAAGAGCTGGGATTCTTGCCAGGGGCCTGTCTGGGCCCTGGTTTTCCCCAGGTGTGTGACTCCAGGTCAAAAGGATGAGGGCCCTGGGGCCCAGCCTCTGCTCCTGACCGGCAGTGTGACCTTGGGCAAGTCACTTAGTTTCTCTGCATCTCAGTCTTCCCATCTGTGGCCAGGCAGGCCTGGTCCTGCCCACCTCGCCCCACAGCTGGCTGAGAGCCCCGGACACTGCAGCCTGCTGTGCACAAAGGTGTGATTGGCTGATGGCTGGGCCTGGAGCCAGAGCAGGTGGGCACCTTGCTGCTGCTGCCTTTGGCCGACTCCAGGGGCAGGAGGGGAAGGAAGGAAGGGGCACCTCTAGTTTGGAGGGTCTCGAGCATCGATGAACATAAAGATCACTGGGGCCCACCCTGATTTTTCAGGAAGTGGAGACTCCATTTCCGCAGGTACCCGGGGTTTTCGCCCCGTCCACTCCGCTCCGCAGAGAGCTGAGAGGCTTGAGAGCGGGCTTAGTGGAGCTCGAAGGCTCTCAGAGCTGGGGTGGCCTGGACATCATGATGTCCCCCCTGTGCCTGCCGCATCAGGGAAACTGAGGCTTCCCGGCAAGTCCTCCACCCACCAGTCCACTACCAACCCCATGCCCCGCTTCACCCTTCACAGCTACCTCAGGCACTCCTGGGGACCGCTCAACCCTCAAGTCCAAAATGAGGCCACCTTCTCAGCAGGCGGCTGAGGGGAGTGCTCCGAAAAGACTCACCTGGCCCTGGGTTCGGGTCCTGGTGTTGCCTCCCCAGCCACGTGACCTTGGGAGAAGTGGCTTCTTCTCTCTAAACCTCAGTCTTCCCTTCTTCAGAACTATCGATTTAAAGCAGGGCTGTTGGGAAGGTCTCAAATAACGTGCGTGAAGGAAGCGGCTGGCGCCTGGCAGGTGCAGGGTCAAGGTGCAGGCCGAGGCTGGAGTCCAGGACACAGCTCCCCTCAGCTCCCTCGGCTCCCAAGGGGCCGCCACAGAGCTTTCGGGGTGCCTTGTGCATATGTCGGGGCTCCAGCCTGGAATGTGAGCACCCAGCGCCCCCGGCCCCTCTCCAAGGCCAGAACTCTGAAGGTGCATAGACTCGTTTCTCAGTCCTGGGGGAGCCTCAGACAAGGAAACATTTAGGGAGAAAGTGCCCTGGATAGAAGCGGTCAGTAGCTGGCTTTACCCCTCATTAAGAGCTGACGGTAGATGGGGAAGAAGGCACGGCCCCGGCATCCAGGCAGTAAGGTGGAGCCTCAATTCCCCGTCTGTAAAATGGGTAATAATAGTAGCCACTTCTCAGGCCGACGTGAGGGACACATGGGAGAAGTAATGGACCCGCAGTGCTGGGCGCAGGGTGTGGCCCCTGTTTCTGGCACAGTGAATGGGAGCTGAGACTCTGTCTGGATTGAGAATCAGAGGGTGTGAGTTTGGGACCTACCTGTACCCCTTGGGAGCTGAGTACCCTTGAATGAGTCACTTTGCCTCTCCTGGCCTTGGTTTTCTGATCTGTAAAATGGGAGTATGCTGCCCAGGATGCCCATTTCAGAGGGCTGCGGTACGACTATAGTATAAAATGAGTGACGCTACAGATAACAACTCCTGAGGACCTACTCTAGGCAGTGTGGAGAGGGTGTCTCCTGGTCTCCAGTAGGGAGCCCTGTGACGGAGGCAGGTGGGTTTTGAAGGCCTTAGAAGCATCATACGCAATGCAGGAAACCTCTGCAGGGTCAGAGAGTTCCAGAGACGTGGCCAGGAGCCAAGGCTGGTGGGACGAGGGAGGCACGATGGCCAGCCCCAAGGGGGAGCCAGGAATGGGGCCCCCAAGGCTACAGAGGTCCCCAGGTATGGGGGGGGAGCCTTGGTTTGGGGGTCAGAAGAGCTGAGTCCCAGACCAGCTCAATCACTGACAGGTGACTGTGGGCAAGTGGCATCAGCCCTCTGGTCCCAAGCTCTCCCCTTGTAAGAGGGGTCGGTGATCCTGCTGCCCGGTGTCCTTGGTGAGGGCAGCTTCTCTGGCCCGCTGGCCCCTCAGGTGAGGGGCAGAGCACTGTGCGCCTGAGGCATTAACCGCGAGAGCAGCGGCGGCTCCAGCGCTGTGTCTGTCTCCTGTGGCCGCTGTGACAAATCACCGCAGACTGGGCGGCTTAGCACAGCAGCAGTGGGCAGTCGCGCAGTCCTGGAGGCTGAAGTCTGGAATCGGGGTCGCAGGGTTGGTTCCTCCTGGAGGCTCTGAGACGGACTCTGTCCCAGGGCCTGGCGGGGCCCGGCAGTCTTCGGTGTCCTGGCTTGCAGATGCGTCGCTCCGGTCTCTGCGCCACGTTCACGTCTCCTTCCTGTGTCTCTGTGTCCTCGCCTCTCTCGTAAGGACACTGCCCATTGGATTTAGGGCCCGCCCCAAGTCCAGGATGGTTTCCTCTCAAGATCCTTAACTAATTACATCTGCAAAGACCCCATTTCCAAATACGGTCACATTCTGAGATTCCACGTGGACATGAATTTTGGAGGAAACACTGTTCAGCCCACTGCGGTCACTAATATCTGTGAAGCGTTTACTGCTATTAAATCCTTTGCATAGTGTCTCGTTTCTCCCTCCCCATCACCCATTTTACAGATGAAGAAACCAAGGCCCAGGGAGGTTAAGAATATGCCCAAGTCACACAGCAAATGAGTGGCAGAGCTGGGATTTAAACCCGGGTATCTGGTGCTTCTTCTGCTTTCCATCTTTTTGGCTGGGGGATGCCCAGAGACCCCTTGGGGGCTGCAGCCAGGAACCCACGGAGTGGGAACTCCAGCAAGCCCTCTGAAGTCCCAGGGCCTACAGGGGCTCCCAGGCCCCAGAAAGGAGAGCTGGAAACAGGCAGCGGAGCTTGCAGTGTGAGGGGCCCTGCCGTGGCCCCAGGAGGCCAGCATGTGGCAGAGGATTGAGAGCCGCAGTTCCTTCTCATCTCTGCCACTGACTCTGAGTGAACCTCAGTTTCTCATCTGGAGAATGGGGACAGCAATTCCAACTTTGTGGGGGTAATTGCCAAATGCTAATCGTAACAGTCGCTTACTAATAGCTAAAATGTATCCTTAAGCACTTTGTAATAATTTTTTCATTTAATGTGTAGAAGGGTAATTGCTTATTCCAAGCCGTATCCCAATAAGTGGCCCTACCCTTCAGTAGAGTGTGGTCAAACTAGGAAGTTAACCTCAGTTTGCTCCTCCAGAAAATGGGGGTAACATTAGTACCCATCACCCCAGTGATTGCAAGAGGCACTTGGGATCCAAGTGACGAGGCTGGCCAAAGGTACGGTCCAGGTGAAGGTTCAGAGCAGGTTTGCTTATCTGTAAAATGAGAGTGGTAACAGTATTGTTATGATGATGCTATAATTTGTTTGGTGAGGGTTGGAAGGATCCAAATCCTCGCAAAGGAAGCACTTGGCTCAGGGCCTGGCCTGAAATCAGCGTGAAAGGGCCCCCTTCCGTGGTGTCAGAGACTTGAATTTAAATCCTAACGCCAATGCTTACTGCTGTGTGACCTTGAGCCAGTAGCTTTGCTTCTCTGAGTTAGGCATCGTGACATGTAAAGACGGGTGGAAGAAACCTGCCTCACAAGATTGTGTGTGCCACGAGGTGACAGACAGGAAATTGCCTCGAATGGGGCCCCCATCGTGCCAGGCGTTGGAAATATGTCAAGCTTCTGTCCTGCTTCTGAGCATCTTACAGACGTCCCAGAAGGGGCAAATCCTAGTCCGAGGAGGGTGGGTTTGACTTTTGCAGAGGCCCGGAGCAGGGGTGCCGCAGTGGAGCAGGGTTGGTGGGGCCAGTGAGAGGCCGTGGAGGGAAGGCCCCGTTGCGGCTCCAGGCGCCGTGCAGCTTGGAAGGAAGGAAGCCCGTCTGCCTGGAGCCCCGTGGACCCCAGGAAGCGGCGCTTTTCCCTGCTGGCCGGGCCTCTCCCCTGGGCCATGGCTGGCTGCCCCCAGCCGTTTTGTGGGAGCCATGGGGGCGTCATCTGGTTGAGCTCATTCCAGCCTGGCTCCCTCGAGCACCTGTCCCGCTGGGCCCAGGGGAGGCCGGGGAGCTGCCTCGTTGGGGCTGTGGAGGGCGGGGGTCCTGGGGCCGCCTGGGGCCTCCTCACTGGGCCAGGGCCAGAGCTCACCCAGAGCAGAGGGCGCAGGGCCCCGTGCGCTGATCCCTCTCAAGCTTCTTAATCTGTGCCCGCGGGCAGGGCGCGCGTCCCACGCGGGCCTGTGTTGGCGGTGATGTGGCGCGATGGCTGAGGACGAGGTCTGGCCCCCCCTCCTGGGCTCAAACCCGAGCCGACTGCAGACCCGCCGTGTGTCCTTGATCGAGCTGTGGTTGCCACACAGAGGTAGTAACAGCGCCTCCCTTGCTGAGTTGTGTCCAGGGCTGAATCGTGTGGGTCCCTAGATGCATGTTTTGACGTCTCTGAAACCCAGTGCCCCTTACAACTGGGGCACGCCACAGCGGAACGAGCGGGGCCTTTTTTCCTTAAATACCCATAAAGTTGTGAAGCATCTTACAGTCGATGCAGCTCAGACTCAACGCAATGTGGTGAGTAAGATAAACTGGTAAAGGGCTTAGAGCAGAGCCACTAGGTTTCCCCATCTCAGTCACAGTGGGCCCCTCAAGGGGGCCTTGGTTTCCTCTCTGAAACAGTAAGCGTAGGAACACCCACTTCCCAGGGCTGTCATGAGAAGTCAGCACGTGTACGTGTGTATCACATGCCCAGCAGAGTGTCCATATGCCGTAGGTGCTTCATAAATGGCAGCTCAAAACAAACAACAAAGACCAGAGTACAGGGAGGAATTTAAAGCACAGACTCCAGGATTCTAATTCCTGCCCCACCTTTCTCTTGCTGTGTGACCCAGTACAAGTTTCTTAACATCTCTGTACCTTAGTCCCACCATCTGTAAAATGGGGATAACAAAAGTATCCAATTCATAGAATTGCCATGATGATTAAATAAAAGTGCTTAGGATAGTGCTTGGCAGAAGTGTGGGCAATTATTTGATGAACTTCTAATGAGTCTTTTCTAGTTCGATAAACGGCAGCTGAAATAAACACTGGGCTGCACAGAATCATGGCAATGAAACTGCACACGTTCTGCGTCGGAGGCATCTGAGGTCCGAGATGCTGTTGGTTTGCCCAGGGTCACACAGCAGACTGGAACCAGACCCTGTGTCCAGGCACTGACCCTACGCTGCCTCCTTGCCTGTGTGGGTCCAGGACTCTTTCTCTTCTAGAGAAAGGACTTTTTCTGCAGGAGGAAGGGTTTCTAGAAGAAACTACAATCAGATGCAGCATCACTGGGTCGGGGCCCCATGGGACCATCAGGGCTCTCATTAGAAGTGGTTTCCCTCTTCCTGCCTTTTTCTGCCTGTTCATCACGTCAGGGGAAGGGACCGAGCTGGGATACCCACCCTGCCCACCATTGCCAAGGTCAGCAGAGCCTGCCAGCAGCCCTGCAAGCCTAGCAGCCAGCGCTCTCCTCCAAGTGGCTCTGGGTGGTCGCTGCAGAGTCGGCACAGCAAAGCTCGCTCCTGGAGAGAGCAACCTCCTGGCTGGCCAGCTGGTCCAGCCACCAGGCAGTGCCGCAGCCACATAGTGGATTTGGGGGGTGGGCAGGGACCTGGGTGCAGCCCAGCCTTGACAAACAGTCTGAGTGACCTTGGACAAGTCACAATCCCTTTCTGAGCATCAGTTTCCCATCCTGGAAATAAGCACTTTGGGGCCAGGTGAGCCCCCTTGTGAGTTTGAATGTCTAAAATTTGAAGTTGCACAGACGTTGCTGATGGTCAGGGTCGCAGGGCAGGGCAGAGGGGGAGGGGAGGGGCTGGGCCTGCGTGGAGCGCACACCCCTGTGGGTCTCGGGAGACGGCGCGGGAGGGAGTGGGGGAGGCTGGGGAGGACCTAAGCAAGCGCGTGGCTTCCGCCGGGAGCTCCAGCCGCCCAGCGCCCAGGCGTGGGAGCTCCGGCGGGTAAGGGGCCCGGCGGGACACACCACCATGCGTGTTTGGGATGCGAAGGTTGCGAGTGCGGCTCTGCCTAGCAGCTCTCTGAAGGCAGGAGATTAAGAGCTCTTTAGGCCACTTCTAATTTTATCAACTTAGATGACTCACTTCAGACTAAATGAAGTCCTTCTCCTCATCCCTCCCCTAGCCAATTTCAGATTTCTGAGCTCAGAGCATCTGAAGAGGGCATAAAATGCAAATCATAAAACCAACTTTGGCTACGTGCTCAGCGCACCAGGCGGTGCATCGGGCTCCTCGCTGAGCCCACAGGTGAAGCGGCTCCAGAAGCAATCCCTCCAGGAGCCGAGGCCGCCCCAGGTGGAGGTGGCAGCCGACTGCGGGCGCCCAGCTCGGGAGCCTGGCCAGGGATAACTTCCAGGACTGGGACGTGGCCTCGTCACTGTCTTTAGCTCTTACAGGGCCTCAGTTTCCGCATCTACAAAATGGGGCCGGGTGGTGAGGAGTCCGTGGACTGGGCCGCTCCCGTGCTCAGACAGTGGTAATAAGATTAAGTGAAGCTGAGTGCTGGGGCCTGGGCTGTTTCCAGGCCCTTCTCTGCCCTCTCAGAGACCTGCGTCTGCCCCGATGGCCTCAAGGGAGGGGAATTCTGAGCTGAATGAAGATGCCAGCTTCCCTGGCCCTGGGACTGCAGGCAGCTAAAGATGACGCCGGTGCCCACCTCCCCTGACCTCACCACTGCCTTCGCGGTAACCCGTGACAGTCGTCACGGCGATCGCTTATCCAGCGCGTGCACAGCACACCAGACAGGGTCACAGAGGGTGGGGTGGCCCATCCAAGGCCTCGCAGCTGGGAGGACCAGAGTGGGAGGGAAGCCCCTCGTCCCTCCGTGTGCACTGGACTCGGGGGGAGATTGAGGCCAGAGCGAGGTGCCAAGGTTGCAGAGCAGGATCCGGAAGCCCAGGACTCAGCCACCAACCCTCCAGGAAAAAACGCAGCGCCTTGGACCAGACCTCAAGGGGGGATCAGATGACTCATCCCCAGCCAGTGGCAAGTTCGGGGTGTCCTCGAAGCTGCTCTTCAGCAGCAGCAGGCCTGGACCCCAGGAATTAACCTCGTCCTGGTCCTCATCCTCTGCCCCCGAAATGCACTGGTGACCCCGGAGGGTCAGAGCCACGCTGGACCCACACTTTGGGGAGAGGTGGTTTGCATTTCTTAGACATCTGCCTGCTGCTATGGAGGGAATTGTGGTTTGGATCCCAACTTGGCCACTGACAAACTGTGTCCTCCTTGGGGAGCCACTGTTCCTTTCTGGGTCTCAGTTTTTTCACCTCTATTATGGGGGAATGACCGTGGCCATTGCGGAGATGACCGGAGGTGCGACTACCGCGCTGTGCACGGCCCCTGCCGAGGCCTGGGCGCTGCTGTTGGCATCACCCCGGCTGGCAGCACGTGGTCCTCAGGCCCGTCCTGTGACAGAGGCGTCCTTACCCTCACTTCACAGACTCCGCTGAGGCCCGGGGCTGCCCCCGGCCACACGGCAGATTAGCAGTAGAACGGGATTGGGTGCTGCTCGGCTACTGTCTTTGAGGGGCTTACTGTCTTATTCTTGGGGCCCCGAGAGCAGGCTGCCCAGGGCACCGTCCAGAGAAGGTTTTCTTCCGTCAGGGAGACAAAATGCTAGGATGCGGTATTGTAGCATCTTGGATGGAGCAGACAGCACAGGAAGGGGTCAAAAGCAGACCCTGGAACTTGAGGGCTTGGGCTTGATTTCCTAACTCTTGCTAGCTGTGTGGCCTTGAGCAAGTGACTGAACCTGTCTGCACCTCAGTTGCCTCACATGCAAAATGGAAGTAAATAACAGCACCAACTTCAAGAGTGCTCGTGTGAGTTAATGTATGTGAAGAGCCCAGCACGGTGCCTGACACACGGAAGCTCCGTGAAGTGTCAGCTGTTCGCAGTAGCGGCGATCGTGGAATCAGAGCGCGGGCAGCCAGGCTGCTCCTTCCTCCGTCTCACCCGGCCTTCTCCACGGGCCCCCCGTGGCCACCAGGGGAACCTCCTCAGGGTGTGCACGTGGCCTGTCGCTCTGGCCGCAGTCGCCAGCGCTGTGAACCCAGACTCCTCGCCCGCGCTCAGCGCCGTGTGCTGTCCCTGCCGCCGCCTCGCCGCACCGTCCTCCACGCGGCGCCTCCTGGCCTCGTGGGTTCACTTGCGCGGGTGGGTGGGAGGCGAGCCGCGTGACGCGAATTGGAGACGGCTCCCGTCCACGCTGCCCTTCCCCACCTCTCGCTCTCCTCCGGGGCGCCTTTGCCGTCTTTCGAGCCCGCTCAAGTGCTTCCCGCTCCTGACAGCCTCCCTGCCTTTGCCTGGCTGGCAGCGGACTCCGGACCTCCAGAGTCGCACCGCAGCTGAGGCGTCTTTGTTTTCGGTTTTGTTTTTTTTGGCGATTAAATTAGAACACAGTTTGTTGAATGAATACTTGTAGAGTGAGTGAACGATGGCTGTCCAGACTGGTCCCTGTACCCTCTCTTTCCCCCTCCAATCACCTCTCTGCCCAAGTGGCCAGAGGGACCTTTTTAACAATACAAATCAGACTGCAGTGTCCCTGCTTAAAGCTCTGCGATCCTGCCCCTGAGCACGGCACCACGCCCAGATCCGTTTTCACCCTTCCGGGTCTCTGCGCACTTTCTCTGTTCCTCATACCCGTCAGCCTCTTTCCTGCCCTGTGCCGGTTCCCCACCTGATATACTCTTTCTCCTCCTCATCAGGGAAATGGTGATCCCTCACTGAGGCCGTCCCTGATCTGCCTGAGAGACTCCCTCCCGCCTCCTCCCCTGCATTCCCTGGCACGGCTCTTGTTTTTAATAGCATCTATCACAATCGACGTTTTTTGTGTATTTACTCCCTTGTTTGTTGTCCGTCTTCCCTGGACAGTCAGCAGCGTGCGGGCAGGAAGGTATCTGACTCATGCACTGGTGTCTTCAAGGGCCCGGGGCAGCAGAAGGTGCTCAGCAGATGTTTGTGGAATGAATGAATGAATGAATGAACGAACGAATGAAGAAAGACATTGGCCAGATCTGGAGAGGTAGCGCTGGTGAGGCAAGGTGGGCCCAGATCAGCTCCCCTCTCGGAGGTGGTGGTGGGAGCAGAGGAGCAGGTGCCGTCCTGGAAAACGTGCTTTGAAGGCCGTTCTGGGGGGCAGCCGCAGCCAAGTTCACGTTCTGTCTGTTCTCTTTTGTGCAGCTACGACAGGGACAGCAGCCTCCTCCCTCGCATCACACTTGACCTGGTGTCCCCAAGACAGGGGAGAAATGGTGCTGGACAGGTTGCCCAGAAACCCCACACTAGATCCACCTGCTTTCATGAGTCTCCCTGGACGCCCCAGGGAGGGAGAGGAGGGGGAGAGAGGGAGAGAGGGGGTGAGGGCGCAGCGGAGACTGAGGCAGCTGCAGCCCCGTCTCCTGCGGGGCACATTCTAGCAGGGGAGAGGGCCGAGAAAGAGACAGACACATCTGCGACTAGTCCAGCAGCAGCGGTGGAGGTGGCAGGCAAAGAAGGGGAAGGCCCTGTCGGCGGGTGGGGGGCCAGGGAGTGTGTCTCCAGGAAGAAGGAGCTCTCACCTGTGCCGTTCCTTGGTAAATTGGGCTTTGTCGCATTGTTTGGAGCTCCACTGTGTACTTTTGAGCTTAAAGAGCCCTTAATGATGGGTTTGGGGTCGGGCCTTAATAAATGGAAATTTCTGCTGATTAGACCCACTCGGGCCAAACTCCGGAAAGAGCCTGGCACCTCTCACCTGACGCTTACCTGCCACCTCCCACCAACCCCCAGTCTTGTTCCCCGGCAGAGCACCCCGGAGGAGCCATCAATGCCTGAGTCCCCAACCCACGAGGTGGCCAGAAAAGAAACTAGGCAGCAACAGCTTGGAAAACCCTATTTTCCTTTTTTAAACTGCAGTCATTTGAATTACAAAAATAATGCTTGCTTGTCGGAACAAAATGGAGCGATGCAGAAGGGTCTGCGACAAAGCGGATGACGTCCCCTCCTCAAGTGCCGCGTGTCCCTGATGGAACCACTGCGGATGCCCTATTTTGTTGATTCTGGAATGCACCTTTTTTTTCACATTTTAACGTCTCTTAAGTCAGGATACATCTTGCAGTTGACACAGCATCTCAGGTTTATCGGAAGCCCTTTTTCTCGACGGTACACAGAATTGTGTCTGGACTGAGACATTGACTTCCATCCGACACGCTCTGGCAGCTCGCTGTTTCTGCCCTTTGCTTGTTCTCTCACATGCTGGCTGATACACCTTTCGAGGAGGTTTGTTTCTTTTCAGTGGGATCATTTTGTGCATACTGCATGGCTTTATTCCGTCACTCAGCAATGTACCAGCGCCATCCTGGTGGCTCGGCAACCTCGGAGTGAGAAGCAGCGCAGGCTAGTGTAGATGACAAGAACTTTGGAGCCGCCGGTCCTGCTGGTTGCCAGACGTGGTGGACCTGCTCTGCGCCCGGTCTAGAATTAAGGAGCCAGCACCCATGGGTGCCCGGCACAGTCTGGCCTAGAGCTTCCCTGTGGGTGGTGCGCCGTGACAGGACACATCCCCGCCCCTCCCCAGTCAAGTAGCCCAAGACCCAGAGCCAGGGCAGGGAGTCTGAGCTCAAATAAAAAGGTCAGATGCAGAAGTTTGGCTGAAAGAAAAGCCAGGCAGAGACAAGGGCAGGAGGCCAAGTCAGCAGGCTCAAGGGTCAGGAGAGAACAGAGTAGCAAAAACGCAAACCTGAAATGATACTTCCTTCACCCCCAAAGCAAATATAACACATATTTTTCAATATCAGCTGGAGCAAGCAGAGCCTTCTTAATAAGAAGAAAGTCACAGAGAGGCCAAGTGATCCACTGGTGCCCCGGCTCTGCCCCTGCCACGGGCAGGAGGCCCGGGCAGCTCCGCGTACCTGCAGCATTGTCTCCGTGAGGACGCTGCGGGCTGGCAGGTGCATAGACACTGTTCTAAGAGCTTCTCTGGACTTATTTGATGCGATATCCCTCTAGCAGTTATTATTCCCATTCTATATATGAGGAAACTGAGGCTCATCGACAAACAGCAGCCTGCCCAAGGGCACCGAGCCAGCCAGCTGACTCCAGAGCCCCAGCCTACCCATGAGGACGGTGGCACTGGGTCTCAGGTCCCTTGGTCTAGCAGGGAGACCAGTATTTGCAAGTCGGTATGGTAACGGCCAGGCTGGGGGAAGTCAGGGGGATGCAGGAGCCCCGGGGAGGCCCCGGCCCATTTTGGGGACTGCCAGGGAACAGCCTCCAGAGGCTTCCCGAGGATGAGTGTAGGATGAATAAGAGTCCAGGTGGGCTGAGGGCCTACTGTGCGCAAGGCACTGGGACTGCCACACTGAGCACAGCAGACCAGGTCACTGCCCCGTGGCACTGGCATTCAAGAGACGGGAGACAGACCACAAACAAAGACCGAGTGGGCTGCTTGTCACGGAGAGAAACAAAGCCGAGGAGGAGGAGGAGGAAGAGGGTTGTTTGAGTCAGGGGATCGGGGAAGGCCTCCCTGAGAAGGTGGCCTCAGAGCGGAGGCCTGAGCCAGCCGAGCGGCTGTCGGGGTCGGGATCCAGGCGGAAGGGACAGGCGGTGGGAGAGCCCTGAAGTGGGTGTGTGCGCAGTGGGTTCGAGGAACAGTGAGGGGGCCCGTGGGGTGCAGGGGGTGAGCAAGGCAGAGGGCGGAGACGGATTCCGAGAGCAAACGAGCCGGGGCCAAGGGCACACAGGGTCTCGTGGCCATGGTGGGGGCGCTGGCTTTTCCTCAGAGAATGACAGGAGCCGCAGCAGGGTCCCCGCAGGAGGACTCGGTTCGTGCCTGGCAGTGGATGGATAACAGACGGTGGGGCGGGGTGAGAGGAGGTGGCCGAGGAGGAGGCTGCTGCAGTGCGTGAGGTGAGAGAGCCCAGGGCTCGGCCGCGGTGGACACTGCAGAGGTGCGGAGAAGGGGTCGCAGGCTGGATGTATTTTGGAGGGAGAGCAGACAAGATTTGCAGACCGGTAACTTTTATTGTAGGATTGAAGAGCTGGGTTGACCCCAGCACCAAGCACATTGTCTAGAACCTAGTAAGCACTCATTAAATACTGGATGGATGGACGGGTGAATGGACAGATGGATAGGTAGGTGGTAGATAGGTGAATATGGATGGGTTGGTGGAGGGAGGGAGGAAGAGGATGGATGGATGGATAAGTAGATTGTGGATGGGTGGGAACATGGATGGGTTGGTGGAGGACGGGAGGGGGCAAGGATGGTTGGATGGGTGGATGGGTGGGTGGATGGATAGGTGGGTGGATGGGTGGGTGGATGGGTGGGTGGATGGGTGGATGAGTGG
>CAUYSK010087356.1:0-12205 GCA_963575035.1 Avahi laniger | reverse complement strand
AAGAACAGAAAAACAAACACATGGTCTCACTAATAAGTGGGAGTTAAACAATGGTTATGCATGGTCATAAAGTGGAGTACAGGACATTGGAACCTAAGAAAGGGAGAGCATGGGTGAGGGATAAAAATTTACCTCTTGGGTACAATGAACACTATTCAGATGATGGGCACACTAAAAACCCTGACTTCAGCATTACATAATTCATCCATGTAACAAGAACAATTGTATCCCTTAATATTCCGAAATAAAAATTATTTTTAAAAACCCAGCTATTCTGCTGTTCTTGCTGAGGACTTTATCTGGTATCTTCTTCTAAAACAGACCAATCCTATCTGTATCGAAAATCTGCTGAGACAGATCACATTCCTTGATGATCTACCCAAACATCTTAGCAAACAATTTAGCAGGCTCAGTATCGCACACTGGATCAGAGTGTAGATTTACATGCCCCTTGAAACTGAAGAACCAACCGCGGGTGGAAAAAACATTTCATCGGGTGCACTATCACCCTGAAGTCATAGCGAAGTTGGGTTTCTCCGGAATTACTATCGGAGTAACAGGATCCAAATCTTTAGGCTGATCCTCTAGTCCAGTGGTTCTCAAAGTGTGCCCCCAAAACAGCAACAGCAGCATCCACTGGAAACTTCTTAGAAATGCAAATTCTTGGTCTTCTCCCCAAACATAGTGAATCAGAAGCTCTGGGGGTTGGGCCCAGCAAGCTGCAGTTTGGTAAAACCTCCAGGTGATTCAGCTGAAATCTGAGAACCACTGCTGTAGTCCAAACTCCACTGCACATTGTGGGGAGCTTTACAAATCGCTAATGCCTATGCTTCACCACCAGAAGTTCTAATGTAATTGGTCTGAGGTGTGGCCCCAGATTCTGCATATTTTAGAAATTCCTTGGCTGATTCAAATGTGCAGTGAGGGTTGAAAACCACTGCAATAGCCCAGACAATGATGTCTCCTATTCCATCAATTTCTTGTTAACTTGATCTATTGCCTAGATACATAGCTTTCCACGAGTTGTATTACTACACTTTGCCCTTTTGAATTATTCTTACTATTCAATGTTTCATTCCATATTGATGAGTGAGGTTTGTTTTTACTCAGCACATTCACTTTTTTTTAGCCTTTTCACATTAAAAAATATTTATTGTTTCCATCATAATCATATACTTAGCATCTTCTGGATTCCTGGTGCTTTTGCAGTTATCCACTATGATGGGATGAATAATATTGATCAATGCCTCAAAATGAAGTACAGACACACCAAACATAACTTTCGTGACATCTATTTGTGGCAGGCATATTGATCCGATTCTGCGTTGGAGTATCATTTTGTTTTCATCTCAAAATTTTTCCATTAGACAAGCTACTTTATATGATTTATTTCTACCTTTCCATTGGGAATTAAATTAAGCAGGACTAACATGCATATAAGTGGATCTACACACATAGAACAATTCTTGCCATAAGGCCCACACACAAATCTCTTTGGTACTTATACCGATATCACAATTTATTCATTGACTTATTCGACAGATATTCATTGAAAATGCACCACACATTCAATTAAACATTTAAGTAAGGGTACTGTGTTGCCCATGCCATTGGTAGTAGTTCAACAAATATTAAAAAAGAGCTACCCATTACAAGCCAGGTTGGTAGAAATTTCATCAAAAAAGAGTTGTCCATAGAGCCACATTCTAGAAGTCTCCTTATTTAGTGATGGTGGTGTGTGGTGTTGTCCCTCTAGAGAATGGCACTACATGGGAGACAGCATGAAGGCACCCACTTTCCATTGCCACAAAACTAGGGTGGTAGCATAGCTTTCTGCCCTCTGATAGATAACCAAATCAACCAGTCAGATATTTATTGAATATTTACCAAATACTTATTAAGCATCTTCTATGCAGGAGGCATGGTAGTGTCCCAGTTGCCAAACTGTGATAACAGAAAAGAGCTGTTGCTGATGTGTTACAGTGGATAGGCGCTAGTGGCCCCAGTCAGGTATGGGCTAACACATTCCATTTTCCTGAGTGGCCATACCTGCTTGACCATACCTAGATGATTTGGTGGTAGGGATTTGTGGAGTAGCATGTGAATAAATGCATTGTCTATTATATCCAGGTTTGGCCCTGTGTGGAGAAAAGAAATGAAGACATTTCTTATGAAAGGGGTTATTCACTGTCCAAGGGTCCAAGGAGATTTGGAGAATGTCTGCTATCTGACTTTCCATTCTGGTGAAAAGTCAAGAAAATGCACATGGGAAGATTACAGTCTGAATTAATATTCTGACTGACTTCAGCACCCCTCCTCCCAAAACACTGAAACAAAACGACCCACTGTTTTCGCAGTGTGGTGGTGCTTCTTGGCCCTCTCAGGAGATCAGGATCCACGCGGAGGTTCTGACCTATTTCTCAGCTTTAGGAGGTTGGAGGATGATTGTGTTTGGCGCCCAGAGTTTCCAGGGCTCCCACCCCTCAACACTGTGTTTTGAAGTTCACATGACTTAACTGTGGGGCACATGGCCAGTGCGAAGGCTGAGGAGAGAGGGATGGGCGTCAGGGAGATGTGGCCGGGAGGAAATAAGAGCAAATTCCTCCCAAACGATCTGGCAGGAAATGACAGGGTATCAGCCTCATACCACCCCACTCGGCCGCGCACAGAGGGAAAAGTCCTTCCTAATCACAGAGTCGTGCCAGAGCGCAGTAGGTGAGGATGATGAAATAATAAAGCATTTCCCGTGTGTGTTTTTCATTAGGACTGTTTTGTTTTTCTTCCAAGTGCTGGGGAAACAGAACAGAAGCCCCGCTTCAGCTGGCACCACAGCAGTCGCCTCCCCTGGGAACCGCAGCTGCACTAATGGGAGGGGTGCTCTTGGTGGAATGGGTTCTAACACCTTCCTAATGGAAATAATGATTTGTAAAGCCTTCTTTATACCCTTTGCTACATAATTAGTAGCCCAAAGAGCCAAAGATTAAAAACGCTGTTCTTACTCCCAGCATTTTTGAAAATTTGGCAAAACATTAATATGTTCCGTTCTGAGGGCCAAACAGGTAGAGGTCTTTGAATAGACCCAGCCCTGGCTGGCCGTGTTGGCCCTTGAATCACTCAACACTTATTACATAGACATTAACTGGCTCGATGTCAATTAGTGAGAATTTGTTAGCAGACATATCCAATGGACCTTGCCGTCACCCAGTTTGGTAGTTATTATGGAAAATATCTAAATACTCTTCATCCACGCTAACTTAGATAGTGTTAAGAGACACAAGCTGTATCAGCCTCCTTTATGTTTCACATGTGTGTGTTCAAGGCCAGGGCTGAACATCAATTTTTACCCATCTCTCAGAGAAGATAATTAAGAGGAGCTTTAAAGGAGGCTGGCTGGAAAATTCTCTCTGGCCCTAAGAAATAACCAGTCCAAAATGCCTGTTGTTAAATGGGTCATAAAAGCACTGGGAAATCAATATTTGACTTTCCGTTTCGGGAATGGTGGCTGCTACACACAGTTTTAGATCAATCTCCTACTGTCCTTCTGCCCAAGACTCAAAATAATTTCTGTGTTAACTCTGGACACTTTGAAGGTGGAAATCTCATTTGTTTATCTTTTTATAAGTAATTGCTCCCCCGTGCCAATATTGGATAGCCCGTGTAAAATAAACCATGTGATAAATAAAATAAGGACTCATTTTATTAAATATCCAGGAGAAGCGCTTGGGTGACCTGCAAATGTAATTAAACCCCTAAATAAGCAGATTACTGGCTGAAAAGCGAGATTGATAGATGAATCCCATCAGCTAAAAGGGATTGCTTAATGGACTGAGCAACAATCTTGGACTCTCTCCACCTTGGAATCACAGGTCCAGAAGTCGGCAGGCTCCACTCCACCACTTCCCTTCGTAAGATAAATGGAGTTCCATGATGCCGCTGTGAGGAGAGCCCAGAGGTGAGACCCCAGGCTGCACATGGACAGGCAAATGTGTGACACGCATCATAAAAATAGACAAAGACGTCCACCTGGAGCAGTGTTTCTAAGAGCTCCTTCCTGACTTATTATCCAGGAGACCTGAAGAACTTGTTCATCTCAAAAGGTTCAATTTATGCTGGCATTGTGAAAAGAAAGTATTAATCGCATTAAAAAATGAAGTTAAAGCCTCAGTAGGACAAAATAAGCTAAAATAATGAAAAATTACCTGTTGTAATTGTAATTGTACTCCTATTATTAAAAAAAAAAAAAAGGCCAGATTCTACCCTCCTCATTGACAAATATGACAAACATTCTGACACTGAGCTTTTTAACATTCTTTTTTGAAGAAAGTTTTGGTGAAGTTTTTGGTGCCATAAATTTTGGTCCCAATTCATATAAAACTGATATATTTCAACTTTAAATATTTGGATCATTTTGGATTTATCATCTTGGTTTTCTGCTTTGTTTAATTTATAACCTGGAATTAAATGAACATTTCCCTGTAGCTGTGTGACACTTCCCAAAATTGACAATGTCAAAACGTAATGTCTTTTCTTTGATACTGATAGGGGTCCTGTAACCTACATGATCAAAGCAATTTATCACAAGACAGAGGCAGCAGCCCTCACTCCAAAGCAGACTGATGGAATTGTAGTTATCTTAGTTTGTGCTGTTGGTCATCCAGGCCTCTTTGCTCTCATGACTAAAAGTCAGTCCATAAGCCAGTATCTCACTGATAAATTCATTCATGGCAGGAATTGGTCCACAACATTTACTATCAACCCTGAAAAGATAACCTGATGGATACCTCTTATTGAAACACAATTTTCCAGTCTAATTTTGCCGCACAAAACATCACCGTTTCTCAAATTATGAAAGGTAGAATTCTATCCTGTTCTCACTTCTGGAAGAGGGCATCTGGAAGGATATCATCATCCCTAAGTCCATGGAAGAACATTTTAGAGGTCATGATCAGTGGAGATTAGCTAGTTAATAGACTGTAGTTCACTTCCTGGTAATAATACATGACATGGATAAAAATAGCTTTAAGGCATATAGACTATTCTATAGTCATGTACTCAACCGTGAATAGAGCAAAGAACTACTTTGATGGTAAAGTCAATTTATCCTCCCAGAGTTCATCATCAGTAAGATTACTATTTCCCAAAGCACCTTATTCTATCTTTTGATTGAAGTAACTTAATCAAGCTCCCCAAATATCCATCTTAGGCTTTATCTTGGATCAGTTCTTTATCTTATTCCACTATGAACTATGGGAGAGTGGCTTGGTTTAGAACCAATTTAAGAAGTACTGATTTTTCAGATTGAGTACAACAGCCTTGGTCTTAACTTCAAGAACTATCCCAACCCATCTATGGAAAGTATCCTTCTCCTTGATATTTGTCCTATTATGACACCCAGCAGGGCTTGTGGGTGAAATTACCTTTAAAAAAATGACCCAAAGGGACCAAGAAATGGAAAAATACAGAGTGTTTGGTTTTCTACGATTTAGTCTCAATGCCAATCAAAATGGAGCCCTCGAAGAGAGGACACATTCTTAAAGCTGCAGAGATCTTTCACAATATTACTTAGTTATTACCAAATGCATATACCTAAAGAAAATAGGCCAGAGACAAATGAAATTTAGAAAAAGAGTGATTTCTTATATCTTGATTTCCTAAGTTTTATTTCCTAAAGTTTATCAAATAATCAACTATTAATACTGTGAGCACATGAACAAATTGACATTTTGGCCTCTACAATTACATGTTATTTCTTAAAGGGGTGTTTACCCATAGAATGCTATGTGAAAGGGTACACATTGACTCAGAGTCCAGTCCAGATCTTCGGTCGCCCTTAGGACATAAGGCTTATACGTTGACTACATGGACTTTTCAATAACCTGAGAGGTGGTATATCATTGTGGTCCAGTCCATAGACCCTGGAGCCAGACTGCCTGGGCCTGAATCTCAGCTATATTACTTATTACTTCTAGCTAGTGTATCCATGGGAAGTTACACAGACTTTCTGTGCCTCAGCTTTCCCACCTATAAAATAGGGTTAATTATAATGCCATTTCATGGAGTTGTTGTAAGGATTAAAAGGATTAATGTAGGTCACAAGCTTAGCTTGTTGTTTGGCACACAGGAAGTTTGTTCAGTTAGGCCTTAGTTGTTACTGTTACTATCTTGTCTGCTGGGCACCATTCCTCACAGCAGGGGCCAGCTATGGGGGGAGGTCAGCAGAGCTCCCCTCCAACAACACAGCTATGAGAGCTGGCTGTGCATTGCACTAAGTGAGACTTCCCAATGCTTCTTTTCACTAGAACATTCTTCCCATAGTCCCCTCCTCATGGTAACTGCTCAGTTTAGTTTCCAAAAAGTTCTCAGTTCTTTACTCTCTTGTCAAGATCCTTTTACCTTCTTCCCACTCTCAGATCTCTTGATTTTCTCCAAGCAGCTTTATGTTCATATGCACGTGCATGAATAAGCCTCTGTGTTTGTCCGTGTCTGCATCCCGGCCCGTTATCCCACCCTATCCATTACTTCTGGTAAACAAAATAAAGGTCCTCTTTAAGAGGCAGGAGAGAAAGAAAGGCTGTGAATAATTATATTTTTAATATTTGTATTTCTGTCACAGTAAATAACTTTCTAAAATACATGAATATGATCCTATGAATCTTCTAAACTGAAGGCAATACCTAGAGTCTAGTCATTCACATATATTGCAGTGGCAAATTTATTTTTTTTGAATATACTATTTGCTGTCGAGCACACTGGCAGCATGATAGAATCATCACTTTATTATTATTTGTTGTTTTTAAATTACTATAGCAATCTACATTAAGAAACCTTCCGAAGTCTATATTTCTCTTTTTACAGAACCATCAGAATGGATTGAAATTAATTTCAAATCATTTCTTAAAAAGAACATTCAGTGTTTCCTTGTTATTCACTACTTGGTTGACAAAGACAAATTCTATCTTGAAATATTATGTGACATTACCTGATACTGTTTTCCCATAAAGAAAAAAAAAGTGCACCTATTTTTCTGTTTAATGAACTAAGATAACTGAAGGCTATGGCACTTGATACATCTTGTGGCTTTTATGATATTGTCCAATTTTGCAAGAGTCATAATTTACAACTCAAATAGAGAAGGCAGGGATGGGCATGAATGGAAATTAGAAATCTGTTGGGTAGCATTTTTGAGTGTGGAGGCTTGATGATAATTAGGACGAGAGGTTCCAAGCTCCTCTCCGAGTGTGCACCAAATTGGCAGCAAAGACATTATCTGCTCCACCTCCATTACTGCTGGAGAGGAAAGGTGTACAGAACCCCCTAAGGCTGCCATAGGTGGCATTTGCTTCCCTCTCCCCACTGCTTCCTTTTCATAGGCATCCTTCTCTAAGTGGCCACCCAGATTCCCATCTCCCACCTTTTTCCTGCCTACTCTGTTCTCATAGTGGCTGTGACGGCTAGCTGCCCACCAGAAATCTGTGCTCACCCTTCCCTAGTGCCCTGGGAAACGGCTCTCCTGGGGACTGCACTTCCCAGCCCCGCTTGCATCATGGTGGAGCCATGGACTAGTTCTCACCAGTGTCCTAGGAGCAGCGAGGCCTAGCTATCCTTGGCCACAGTATTTAAGAAGCCTTCATGCTCTCTCTTTCTCCTCTGCTACTGTAAACAGAGGACCCTTAAGGATGCTAGGGCTACAGTGTGGAAGGAGTCTAGGTCTCTCAATTTCCACATGGAGAAAAGCTGTCCATGCACCATGATATCTATCTTGTACTGTTACGTGATTAAGAAATAAACATCTTCTGTATTAAAACACTGCAATCTTACGGTTTGCCAGAGCAGCAAGTTTTACCCCAGCCTAGATAATAAACTCTGGTCTCTATTTTATTCTCAGTTGGCTAAACACCAATGCCCAGGGCTAAGTCAAGGGATTATGATAGTCTCCCTCCTGCCAGGGAGATTTGAGTTTTACTTGGGGGAACTGCCCACCCTGTGCCTTCTCAGGTGGTATGGTGTGTGCTGCGCCTGCCACACATCAGCATGACGAGGAGAAACAGTGCTGGTCGGAACCAGAGCTCCTGGGTCTGGATTCTAACAACTGAATACTTGCCTGGTACTAAGCAGGTTACTTAACTTCCTGAGCCACAGTTTTCTTATCAGGAAAGGTGGGGATGGGGTTTAGTGACATGTTTAAGATTTAGTAACCCAACAGCCCCCAGTGTGTGATCTACAGAATCTTGGCAAATTCCTTATTCATTATAAACCTTGCTTTTCTCATCTGCAAAATGTGGATAGAGCACCTTTCTCGTGGGCTTGTTGGCTCATGCACTCATTCAATAATTTATTTATTCATTCAGAAAGTATTTACTGAGAACCTTCTCTGTGCCAGACATAATTATGAAAACAGGCAACACAACTGTGAACAAGGCAAAGTTTCTGCCCTTGTGAAGCTTATGGTGGCTATGGCATGTAATAAACAATAAATAAACCTATATTCGGATAGTGTAGTGAGATGAAATGGTATCTGTAAGTTGCTTGTACAGTGCCTGGTACATGGTAAACACTGCGAAGTGGGAACTATTATTAACATTAACTACAAATATGAAAATGTTTAGCAATTACATCTCACAGCATCCAACAGGGCTATTGTGAGGATTAGATGAAATTAGTGTTCATGAGCTATTTATTTTATCCACTTATTTGGTGATTACCTGAAGCAAATATAAAGAAGAATATGTTAAGCTCCACCTCCCCATGTCAGTGAGGTTGGGACATTTTCCGTGGTCATGAGCTTCCTGCCTCTTGAGAGCAGAGAAACCACAGTCATAATCTGTCCCTGCCCCATGTCAATCTGAGTCACTTTGCTGAAAAGTCTTAGAGGAGCTGTGTCTGCCCTCAAGCAGGAATAATTTAGCTGTGGCTAAATTGAATTCAAGAGACCAGGGCCTTTCAAATGGCCTCTGCATTCTGTCATTGCCGCAAAGGAAAAGACAAGTCCCGGGACCCTAAATAGAGGATCCGACTTGACTGGCACCAGTGTCCACCTGCTGGAGAGTGTCTCTGCAAATCCTGGTGTGGAATAACTCTGTGAACTGCTTCTGAGTAAAAACCAATCCATTTAAATGCTTGTACAGGAAGGGGAGTATGTGAGAGCATGAAACATGTGCAAAGGAAAGATATGTACGAGGCACACTCTTTTGAAATTCTTGCCATGTGATTTTCTTACAAGCAGGTAAGCAGAGCACACTGTTAGCTAGTAGTCTGGGTTGCTTAAAAGTAGGATGACCAAATTTATCATCCAATATGAGACACTTTTGAAAGTGCAAGGGGACAGTAGTAATAATTATTCCAGGACAACAGGAGTAAACCAACTGTCCAAGGCGGCAAAACAGGACGCATATTCACCCCAGGCACAGATTCTCAGGAAGATAACTTATTGATTTTTAATCTCATATTCCCTTTGCAAAGGACAGGATTGTGTTTAAAAAAAGTCTCAAAAGTAATAATATACTAATATTTCTTTGTTACGGTGACAGCCATGTACTAAATATTTTGGATTCTCCCTCCATCATGTGAAAGAACCTATGCTGGGTCTTTAGGCAGTACAGACATGACCTCAGGCCTCTGGGAACTTGTCACTGAGCAGAAATGAGAATCCATGGACCTCAAGGCAGAATGTGCCGATGCTGTGAGAGAGGCAGCGTGCTGTGGGGCTCCGAGCAGTAGACGTTCTTCCAAGTGGAATCTGAGAAGACCATGTGCAGGAAATGGCACTTCAGACGGCCTTTTAGGTCTGGGCGAGATGAAGCTGGTGCAGAATGGAGAGGAAGGCTCAGGTAGTAGGCGACGATGAATAAAGGTTAGTAGACCGCAAATCCTGGTTGAGATTAGGGAGTGATGAGCAGCTGAGTGTTGCTGATGCAAGTGTTTGAGGAAGAGAATGAAGGTGGAGATGTGGGTTGGGGCCACATGGTGGAAAGTTGTGAATGAGAAGACTTTGAACATGAAGAGTGTGGATCGCCTCTTACCCCTGCCATCCTCCTGCCATCTGTTACACAGCTCGGGGCAGGTCTTATGCCCAAGCAGACTGTGTGGCCAGATTTTCAGGAGCATACCCATCTTAGTGGGACTAAGGACCAATGTTTAAATCCCAGATGTGACATTAAAAGGAAATCCTTTTTCCTCTAAATGACTCTGCCTTTACACAGGCATGTAAACATGGTGAGTGAGGAAAAATACCAGAAAGCCTTCTGATGCTTCTGTCCTCTGAAGACCCAGTGGAGAAGAAAGGGGAAGTTCAAAGAGAGGAGTTAATGGTCTTAGTTTCCCATTTGTCACCAGTTCAGGACAGGGATTAGCCCAGAATGTTGGCAGTGGCGGGATATGGGCAAAGTATTCCCAATAGGGTCCTCTGGAAACTGATTTGGAAGAGGTTCAGAACTTTCGCCAGTGGGCCTCAAAGAGGGGAGCAGAAAGAGCAGGGAGGAGGTAGTGTCCTGTTGCCATGGCCATTCCACAGTGATGGCTGTGGGGCTCTCTCCCTTCTGGGGCCCGCTGTGCACAGTCCTCACTCTTATTAAGAGGGGCCAGGTTGGTTCTCTTGGAAACAGAGAAGGTGATTTTTCATTAGGGAGTTTATTGGGGCATGCCCTTGATTCACCCATGTGCAGGGGTGAGGGCAGCAGGACCAGGCAGTGGGAGCAGTTGAGCTGTGATGCAGCCACAACAAAGGCTTCAGTGGATCCCACAGGGAGCTCTGAACTGGGCTGGCCCTTCAGAGTTGGCCCACACTGAGAAAAGGGGACCAAATCTCTGGATTCTCCCTTCTTATCTCCACAGACCAATCTTGCATGCAGGATGCCCCAGAGAGGAGGCATGGCGTTGGACGAGGCAGCTCTCTTCAGCTGAGGCCAATGCCAGGAGAGGGACTCAGCTGAGAGTTGGCAGCTGCCAACACTCCCAGAGCCTGCAGGCTGAGTACTACAGTGCTGAAGGAATCTGGGCCAGCTACCAGGCACACCCTATACCAGTGGTTCCCAAACTTCAGCAGGGTGCATCAGAATCACCTGGAGAGCTTATTAAAATGCAGACTCCTAGGCTCTAGCCCTAGTGTTTCTGATTCATTAAGTCTAGGGTAAGGCCTAAGAATGTGTATTTCTAACAAATTCCCAGACAGTGCTGACCTGGGAACCCCACTTTGAGAATGACTGCACTATACCAGGCATTTAGGAATTCATGCTCAGGCATAGATAGCTCATCAATCCTTTAAAAAAATATATACTTACCATCCATTCAAGTCAGTACACATCAAAGCTGAACCAGGAAGCTTTTATTATCTGTAAGATCTCCGGCTTCTACTTCTTTAAGTGAAAGTTTAGTGACCAAAAAAAAAAAAGTCCTGTTGCAATGCCGCATTTATTCGGAGGGCTTTAGGTCTCAGTGTCATAAATTATCTCCATTTTCCCTAGGCCAGTAGTGCTATTTGAAATTGTCACGAGCAATTTGTTCCTTGACCTTAAGCATAGTCGCCTAGAAAAGAGAAAGAAACTGGCTGCCTTCTGCCTTGCTTACAAAATCTCTCCCCACAGCTGCGCTGTCCGCCATCCGTTCTTCTGGAGAACCACTCCTCTTGCCCTCCTGCTTCACCATGTACTCCACTTCACAGGGATCGTGCTCTCATTGGAGTGCGATCTCTATAGCTGGTTTAAGGCTGGGCAGAGACCCAAATGAACCCATTTGAGTCCTTCCCCAGGACTTCTATTTGGAGCTGAGAGTTAAGAGCCCTTTCCTCTCTGATGTGAGGATCTGAGCCTCAGTGAGGATGGAGAGGCCAGTACGTCTTTTGTACAGTGAAGAAGCCTACAGGCAACAGGGGAAAGCGAGACTAGTGGGTACAGAGAAACAGAGAAGAGAGGCAGTCTTGCCTAACGACATCCCTACCATTCTTGGTTACAGGAGTCAATAAATCCTCCCTTTTCTAAGGTAGCTCAAGTTAGATTGCTGCCATTCGTAATCAAATGAGTCCTGTCTTATATTCCCTTTAAAAGCAAATACTATGGAGGCCGGGCATGGTGGCTCACGCCTGTAACCCTAGCACTCTGGGAGGCCGAGGTGGGAGGATCGCTCAAGGTCAGGAGTTCGAGACCAGCCTGAGCAAGAGCAAGACCCCTTCTCTACTAAAAATAGAAAGAGATTAGTCGGACAACTAAAAATA